>CM060969.1:2315000-2477500 GCA_030765045.1 Tenodera sinensis
CACCAACAATACCATCATCATCATTTTCACCATCACCATTATCATTCCCACCATCACCATCTTCATTCGCACCATCACCATCATCATCACCATCATCCCCACCATCATCACCATCACCACCAATACCACCATCATCCCCACCATCATCATCATCACCACCATCACCACCATCATCCCCACCATCAACACCACCACCATCACCACCATCATCCCCACCATCATCACCATCACCACCATCACCACCATCATCCCCACCATCATCACCATCACCACCATCACCATCATCACCATCATCTCCATCATCCTCATCATCCCCATCATCACCATCACCACCATCATCCCCACCATCACCATCACCACCATCACCATCATCCCCACCATCAGCACCGTCACCATCATCATCACCACCATCACCATCATCACCATCATCACTACCATCACCATCATCACCGTCATCATCTCCATCATCCTCATCATCATCATCATCATTATTACAGGTTTTGTCCTCCTGAACAATAGTTTCTTATTTGGTGAGAAGTATCCTGATGTCAGCATATGCCACATATACATGGGCTGTTATTTTAGCTTTGGCAACAATGTTTAACTGGATAAATAGTTCACCTGGATGGTTCCAAGTTTCACAGGCCCTTGATGTTGTGTACGTGTTCCCAGCAATAGGGAAGGCGCTGGATCCCGTTGGCACTGCCCAATCTATTGATGGTGCAAAGAGAGCGCTCGGCAGCCTGCTTAATGTCTGTCTTCAATTGTACAGTGGTGGTTCCCACACATTGGCATCTTCATCTTTGGGATGAGATCGTAGTCGCAGGGGCTGATGTCAGGAGAGCACCTCCCAGCCCCAGCGATTCAACAATGTTGTCATGCAGAACGATGGGCGGTGTAACCATGTGGTGGCGTCGTTTCCTTCTCAGAGCTGTTTGGAGATGGTCTTGCGTAAACAAACAATAGTACACAGCATTAACAATTACTGGTGGGTGACCAGATCGAGGCATGTCCACACGTTTGCACCCATCTCGAAATGCTGCAACCCATCTTGCTACCATTCTGTAAGGTAACGCAGCTGCACCACATGCTTCGTTCAATCCTTAGTGGTACTGTTGAGCCGTTCGACCCCTAGCACACTCAATTTTTATCCACATTCGCTGCTCCTGCTTGGAAAGCATTGCGATTGTCGTTCCCAAGCACTGGCTTCCCAATATTCATCTAACGGGCGCGACTGCGCTCGAGTGGTCGGTGGTATAGGCAAACTCATGTGCTCTAAGGGAGGGGATACAGGTCAGCAACCTGCGATAAAAGTGGTAGCGCCCAACACTTTTGCAACTTAGCGCTGCAGCATGGTTGCCAAAACTAAAAATCCAGGCCTTGGTATTATATGATTTGATGGTTGGTTTGGTTATGACATAAGTAAGTGGCATGTGTTTGTTCCATTTATAAATCTGTTCTTTCATACATTGGTAACACATAGAAATTTAAGTGAGTTGGGTTGTTACAATGGTGACCAGTATAAACAAGAATTGCACTGAACATACATTTGAGTTTAATGTGAAACTGCAGTCTGGGTTGGAATTCAAGAACTTTTTGCAGATATTAAGATAAGTGAAGCTTATAGTCTCTAAGATTTGTTTAACCCTTAGAAGCTTCAAGTCTCTAAGATATTTGTCATACTTATAGCAAACACTTACCTGAATATAAAATTTGATCCAAATCATTAGGGCTGTTTCCGAGATACATGAAATATGCATACAAGAATTCCTCTGTACAAGAGGGGGAAAAATGATTTTTTTCTGCAAAGTCACAGTTTCTTCAAGAAAGATACCTATATAGATAAGCTTAAAAAGCAAAACCTTATCTGAATACAAAATTTGATCCAAATTGTTAACAGCTGTTTACGAGATAAGTGAAATAGCTGTTTTATATTTTTAGGCAATTAATTGTACAATATACACCCAGCTACTGATGGTTTATTTTTATAAATTTCCAATCTATGAGATTGTATGTGAAAATTTTATTCCCCCTTGTGTTAGGTCCGTGTATCTGTGTATCTGTCTGTGCCAGATGTTGTTAGTGTAGTGGTAATGCTTGAACCTTCCTCTTTCATTTGCAGGTGGTTCTGCTGTTTTGTGGTAGTTGGCGCCAGCAGAGGAGTGTTCCAAAATGGAGTCTGATATAGATGTGTGTATAAAACAGATGTGTGATTGAATTTCTCACTGCAGAAGAAATCGCGCCAATTGAAATCCATCGACGCTTGCTAAAGGTGTATGGATACAAAACAATAGATGTGAGGCAATGGGTACGGCATTTTGGAGGTGGTGAAAAGGAAGTGCATGACAAGCCACGACCTGGTCATCCCTCACAATGAAGAGCGTCTTGATCAACTCATCCACGTTGATCGGCGGATAACGACTACAGAATTGTGTGCAAACCTGAATGTTGGCTGTAATGCCTTGGAAACAATGTTGGAACATCCTGGTTATCACAAAGTCTGTGCCAGATGGGTCTCGCAGATGCTTACAGAACAAGAAAAACATCTTAGAATGGAAATTTTTGAGGACCTTCTGGACCAATATGAAGCTGAAGGTGACAATTTTCTGAATAGCATCGTCACTGGAGATGAGATATGTGTCACCACTACAAGCCAGAATGCAAAACATGGAATGGGATATGCAAATTCTCCAACAAAGAAGAAATTGAAAACAACCATCTGCAGGCAAAGTGATGTCTACAGTCTTCTGGGATAGCTCGGGTGTGGTTCTTTGGGATGTCGTGGAGCCTGGTGCAACTGTAAACTCAGCATGCTACAAGACGACATTGACTAAGCTGAAAGTCTGAATTTCGAGGGCAAGGCCAGAGAAGAAGACCAACATGATAATGCCAGGCCTCACACCAGTTTTGCACCCATGCAACTGATTGCAAAGTTTGGCTGGACTGTCTTACCACATCCACTATACAGTCCAGATCTAGCGCCTTCAGACTTCCATCTGCTTGGGCCTCTGAAAGATGGACTACGTGGCGAACATTTTCAAGACTCGGATGCTGTTGTCAAAGCTGTAAGAAACCGGTTAGCCTCTGCTGGTTCAGGTTTTTATAAGCATGGCATGCAGGCTCTGATTCATCGTTGGCAAAAGTGCAGAAGGAATGGTGGTGACTACGTGGAAAAATGACAATCTGTAGCTGAAATATTGCCCTATTTAACTGTGCTGTTGTGATTTATGTATCTCCTGTAGTTTCCATGAATAAAAATAGGAGGTATTACTTTTGGAACGACCCTCGTATATTGGGTGTGAAACACCAGTTTAGTTTGCTCCAAGACTTTTTTATCTGGCTTCAGATTCCCTTACCTGACATAAATCTACAACTTGGGAACCCTGGTTTTACTTCCCTTCTATGTGATGAAGTAAAAACTGCTAAACATTATACAAAATGAAGTGTATGACTCACCATGAAGCATTCTTCAAATGCTCATTTGTTAGGTCCTTGTTGTCAGCAACTTCATGGCGCAAGTTAGCAGAGATTTTGTGCAGTAAGTGAGAGGCACCTACAACTGTTTGACGTGCTATTGTTGTTCCATTGCTAATTTCCAAGACACTGTGCAATGCCATCAAAGCTTGAGTTGCTTCTCTAGAAGACAGTAATGTAATCTGTAAACATAACACTTATACTATGGGCTCCCTCTACCATATATATTAATATTATGTAGGTAATCTCAAAACCATTAAACTTTACAAAGCCCTTGTACTTGAATATGTACAATGGAGTTATAATTAGGGCTAGGAAGTTCATGCATTTGTATGTTTTCCATAGGGGTTAAAAATGTATGCTTTTACATTATGTGCACGAATTATGGAATTTTCAGTTATTTGGACATAATTTTATAGTGCATATAACTGCATATTTTCTTGGTTTTGATAAATGCATAACATTTCAATATTATAGCCCATATATTGCATATTTTAATGATTTTTGTGCTTTTTTATTATTTTTTCCATCTGTGTAAATATTTGTCATATTGGTAGTATTGCATATGATGCAACTTGCGAGGTGGCGAGAACTAACGCTGAGTCATGTTGTCATGAAGTTAATCCCGTTTCAATCCTTTCATTATATGCACGTGCGTAGAGAATAATCAGTGCGTTATCTGAGAGGTTTATATTAACAAAGATAAAGTGCAAGTCAACGTTTTGAGCAGCACGATTATAGCAACACTTGCCTTCCTACCAGTAGTTGTGTCATGGTCTTCAAACGTAACAGTGTTGTGAACTGGTTCCCACCAAATTAAATTAGGCGTATAAAATGTTAAAAAGCTCTTCAAATGCCGAAAATAAAACCAACTTTGACTGTTAGATTAATTAATTTACAGAAAGATTTTTTGGGTGATTTAATATCTAAAGATAATAGGGTACTGTTTTGTTGAGCGTGTGAGAAAAATGTAGGGAGTGAGAAAAGATTTCAAATAGTTCAGCATATAAACACAGCAAAATATAAGGAGATTAATCAGAAAACTCGCAAACAAAGAACCTGTTCAAAAACAGCTAGTAGTGTGTTTAGGAAGTAGGGTTACTGAATTTTCCTGTGACCTGTGCCAAGCATTTTCAGCTGCTGATATTCCCTTGCTCAAAATTAATAATCGGACATTTAAAAACTTTCTTGTCAAGTACACTCGACAACATGTGCCTGAAGAAAGTACACTGTGTAAGACTTATGTAGGACATTGTTACAGTAACGTATTGTCAAATATACAAAATGAATTAGCGGATCAGTTTGTGTGGTTGTCTGTTGATGAAACCCCTGATTCTGAGCGCTGTTCTATTGCTAATATAATCGTGGGTGCTTTAAATAATGAACAAAAGACTACACCTTATCTTCTTAATGCATGTGAATTGTCAGCCACTGACAGTGCAACTGTGACCCAGTTTATGATGGACTATAGCCATGTGGAATCAAATATGACCAGTTACTTTTATTTGTTACTGATGCAGGTCCTCATATGGTAAAAGCAAGACAAAATCTGAAATGTATTTTTCCTAACTTAATTCATATAACTTGTTTGGCATATGCTCTTCATCGCGTTTCTGAGACAATACGTGATTCTTTCCCATTGGTAGATAGATTTGTGTCCAATACAAAGAGAAATTTTGTTAAATTTCCTAAAAGAATTAAGTTGTTTAGATCAACAGCACCAAATATCCGACTTCCTCCTGCACCAGTGTTAACTTGATTGGGAACATGGGTCGATGCGGTTTTATATTATGCTGAGCACATAGAAATAGTCAAGAGGTTGTTAATTCATTGGACTCGAAAGATGCTTCATCAATAGAAACTGCAAAATATTCTATCAGGCAATGGGTTAAAAGAGGATCTTAGTTTCATATCTTTTTTTTTTTTTTCCCTTTCTTCAATACCCCATTGAATATGAAATAGAAAAAGCGGCTCTTATTCAACACAAAAAGTTGATCAGACTCCCATTCAATACATGGCACAATGAGAAATTTTACACATACACTAAAGACTCAGGAGAGCTTTCTTTCCAAAATTCAAGACATCAAGAAGAATGTACACCTTCGTAATTCAAAGGAAAAATTCATATCTAAAGTCAATCCGACACAAACATTAGACATCACATATTATTTACACCTTGGTGCTGTTTTTATTGAAGTGTTGCTTGTTTGAGCGATGTGGCTCTTATTTCCCTCAGGGCATGGTAACGGATGGAATGAAAAATCACACAATGTTTCTTCACCACAATGTATTATTTTATTAACACTTTTTCTCTATTTTACATTTAAATAGATCCTCTTAGCACCATTTTAGATTATTTAAGTCTTTCCACTTTTTCAAAAAGTGGAACAAAAGCTTGATGAAAGTCTTGTAAATGTTCTAAAATGTTCACACGCTACCAAAATACGTCTTATCACCTTGAATATACAGACGCTAGTCCCGATTCTTTTAGTTGCGAGTCTATGATTCCAACTGCCACGTGTACATCCGCGCATGCGTTCATCAAATAGTTCCCGCATTGTTAGGGAAGCGATCCTTAGCCATTTTCCCTTCACTTTCAATATTGAACACATATAATTCTTTTATTTATACATATATATTAAAATTAAATATGGAAATATTTATGACGTCTTTAAACAAACTTAATTGTTTGTAACAATGAACATTAGTAACACGTTTTTGTCATTTAACCAACTCATACCAACATCAAGAAACAAATTACACTTTTAACAAATATTCACATAAACGATTTTCTTTTGGGGTCTTCTAATATTCTGTCTCACATGCCCCTTGTTTTGTTTTTCAAGTTGTCACCTATACTTACAATCTTGAAACACAATACACTTCTCCCTATTCCTCTGATACAATCACTTTGTACAATACTTCTTTCTTTACAGGCTTTTTCGCTGTATGTCTTTGTCTTTTGTTTTGGCATGACACAACATGTCTTTATAAATTTTACATATTCTGTTGCTACACAATACATTCAGTTATTATACGACACATATTCAGTTATTATACAACACATATTCAGTTATTATACAACACATATCCAGTTATTATACAACATATTCATTTGTTATACAACACATATTCAGTTATTATACAACATATTCAGTTATTATACAACACATATTCAGTTATTATACAACACATATTCAGTTATTATACATTTGACATTGACACAAATATAATTTAAGTGTATCATGGTTTATTGTGTGGCTTTTGACTTATGTTCCTTGTTATGAGGAGAGAAAAACAGGATACAAATTTTGAGCTAATGATTATGATATTTATGGCAATATTTTATTCAGTTCTTTACCTTCTTTGTCTTGTAAGCTTATTATGTATAGGCAGGTTATTGAGTCGGTTCTTAAACTCTGATGTTACTAATGGTACCATTTTTTTAATTGGGTTCTTATTCACTTTTGTTTAGTTCGACATTTCTTCAAGCTTAGCATTGGCTATATCCATCTTAATTCATGGGCATTGCTTTTCTGACTATGGTTTTTCTTACTTCACTAATTGTCACCTCTTTATCTCTTATCTCTATAAGAGAAAACTTCTATACTTATAATTATTCTGCAATTGTATTATTTTTCTTCTCAATTCACCCTCGACACCTTTGTGTCAAAAATATTTTATCTTTGTCATCATAATTGATTCCTTTTTATTTTTTTGTCCCTGACATCCTTATGTCAAAAACACATTGTTTTCCGTCGCTATAATTCACTTCTTTAATGACAATCAGTGTCCTCATCTGTCTTTGTTGACAATGCTCTTGGTGGTCAATATAGCCAATGACCATGTTGATTTTCTTTCTTGTTGTATTTTCCAATCTGAACATGATCTTCTATAAGTAACCCATTAAAAATTATCATCTTTCATTATCTCTACTATTCCTGCCTTACATGGTTGTTGGCAAAGACTATTTGGTCCTTTCTTTGTATGGTTTTAATTTATTTTTATGATATCTTCCTACCAACTTGCCATTTGTATTCTGTAGCTCATACGTATGGTCACCCAGCTGTTTTGTTATGACCAGCGGTCCAGTGTACAGTAGTTCCATCTTTCCAGATCTTTTCTCAGATGCCTTGGATGCTTTGTGCCTTCTTAGGAGCACCTTTTCTCCAATTTGTGCGGACCATTTCCTGATAAATCTTTTTACCTTATTTCTCTCTTTTTCTGCCTTTTGCTGTAACCTTCTGAATACCAATTGACATTTTTCCTTCTCTGTCAATTCCCTTTGAGCAGCCATTGTAGTGTCAATGTCAATTGTCAGTCTCTTGGGTTTTGTGTTGGTCATCAATTCGATTGGGGCGAACTTAGTCGTGGTAATTTCCCTGAGTGTTGGTGATGGTTGTTATTTCTGTATTCTGTGCAACATCTGCCCCATTTGGCACATTTTCATCCTGTTCCTGTCGTCTTATGTTGCTGGTGTTCCATTGGTTTCTGCCCCTTTGGTGTGAACCCCTATTGTATGGCAGTCTTCGGTTGTTCAAGTATTCCCTACAGAATCATATGTGGTTCACTTGATGGGTACGGTCTCCTGGTCTTCCACGATCATATGTATATATTTGGTGTCTCGATTCATCCCTTGGTATCGTGTCGTGGTACCGCTGTCTCGTGTTCTCCATCCTTTCGCCATGATTGTGTGGTTGTGGGAAATGGTGTGCCCCTCTCCCCTTGTCATGGGTGCTCCTAATATTTCTATCTTCTCTCTCATTCTGGTTGTTCGTAGTCATGCTCCTGTATAAGATAGGTGAGTTTGGATGACCGTTTCTATGTCTATGTTCATTAGGCCGACCATTTTATGTTTCGAAGGCTGTTAGTAATTCTATCATGTCTGCAAAATCTACTGGCCTCGCAACAATTAACCCTGTTCTCACTGTGTCTGGGAAATGTCTTGTTATGCTGGTAATTAACTCTGCTTCCAACAGGTTAGGGTCTAATAGCTTCCCTTGGTTGGCTACTTTCATAAAATAATCGACTAGCGATAACCCTTTGGTTGGATCATATCTACCTGTCGCTAGCTCTACCCTAGTTTGGTTTTGCTTAGCTGGGCCCCAATACCTTGACAGGGATAGATTTCTGAATGAGCTATATGATTCATGACCAGCTAGTGTTAACTTAAGCCATTCTGATGCCTTGTTTTTTAAGCTTTTCTTGACTATCATCATCCTAAGCTCATTTGGTATCCTTTTCACTTTAAAATACTCTTCCATCTCTTTAACAAAGAGTTTTGGATCGTCTCCCTTCTCCTCGTCAAATGTAGGTGGTGTGATTTCATGTAGTATGCTGTTGGTGTAGCATGTGTTGTGTGTTGTGTCATTGTTTGGTTGTGAACCTCTTTCTCTGTATGGTGAGTCAACATTTTGTACATTATTCAAATAACTCTCATCTTGTACATTACTTACATCTAAATCATCTTGCCTTTGTAGTGCATTCACATCATCATTTACAATAGCCAAACTTGCTTTTCCTTTTCTCATTTCTTCACAAATTGATTTTAAATCATTCTTTATTTCTAAGTGACTTTGTTTCATATCATTCATAGCATCTTGTTGTGACTGCACTACATCAGCCATAGTCTTAATTTTAGGAATTACAATTTGTTCTACAGTTTCATTAATAATGTCTTTCTTTACTACCTCAATCTCTTTCCTTAATTCCTCAGTTATTTCTGCTTTTACATTTGTAATCTTACAGTCTACACTTGCATTACATTCTGTTATTTCATCTCTACATCTACCAATTTCTTCTTCTAATACAATCTTATTTTCTCTCATTTCCGATTCAATTTTTCCCATCCTATGTCCTATGATTTCTATCCTAGCTTCTAAAGCTTCCTTTGTCTCATTTAAGTTTTTATGTACGAATTTTAAATTAGTTTCCATTACTTTCATATTTTCTTTACACTCCTGTCTTCCTAATTCTATTTTCTGTTCTAAGTTCTGTCTTCCTAATTACATTTCTGTTCTAAGTCCTTTCTCACTTCCTCCATTTTCTGACCTATCTCTTCCTTATTCTGTTCTAGTTTCTGGCCTATACTCTGACCTAAACTTTGTTCTATGTCCTGTTTTAATTCTACCTTATTTTGTTCCATTTTCTGACCTAATTCCTTCATATTCTATTTTAGTCTTTCAAACATGATCATCAGGTCTTTTCGTATTGCTACCTCTTCTTCACTTACTGTTTCTATCTGATAACTAGGCCTATCTGCCCCTTCCCCTACTCCTGTTACTAGATCTCTCTCTTTTTGCGACATTTTAGTTTCTTTATTCAGTTCACTTTGGCATAAAAGTCCTACTATTTTGCCGCTTCGCAGTAACATAAAAATAAAATGAATATGAAAATAAAAATTTTTGGTCCTACTTTTTTCTCGTTGATTTATCCAGTTACGTGTGTCTCCTAGGCGGTTGGCTTCGCTAAACGATCTCTGGTGTTTTCCTATGTTGATTATCCGTTCATCTGCGTTTCCGAAGTCGTAGATTTCAAACGATGGTCTAATGGCGTCTTCTTCCTTTTTGGCGTCACTTGGTATTTCGCGCAAGTTCATTTCCCATAGATTTCCATTCCATCCAAAATTCATGCTCTATGTTGGGCAAGCCATTTGGTGCTGTTTTTATTGAACAAATGTTTCATGTTTGAGCGATGTGGCTCTTATTTCCATCAGGGCGTGGTAACGGATGGAATGAAAAATCACATGATGTTTCTTCACCACAATGTATTATTTTATTAGCACTTGTTCTCTATTTTACATTTAAATAGATCCTCTTAGCACCATTTTAGATTATTTAAGTCTTTCCACTTTTTCAAAAAGTGGAACAAAAGCTTGATGAAAGTCTTGTAAATGTTCTACAATGTTCACACACTACCAAAATACATCTTATCACCTTGAATATTCAGACGCTAGTCCCGATTCTTTTAGTTGCGAGTCTATGATTCCAACTGCCACGTGTACATCCGCGCATGCGTTCATCAAATAGTTCCCGCATTGTTAGGGAAGCGATCCTTAGCCATTTTCCCTTCACTTTCAATATTGAACACACATAATTCTTTTATTTATACATATATATTAAAATTAAATATGGAAATATTTATGTCGTCTTTAAACAAACTTCATTGTTTGTAACAATGAACATTAGTAACACGTTTTTGTCATTTAACCAACTCATACCAACATCAAGAAACAAATTACACTTTTAACAAATATTCACATAAACGATTTTCTTTAGGGGTCTTATAATATTCTGTCTCAACCTGACAGAAGAAGTTAAGAAAAGTGATACTCCAACTAGTGTTCTAAAATTATTGGCATTAGAGACAACCCATACTAGATTTCCAGAACAAATGGCTCCATATTTATACTGATGGATCATTGATATCAAACCAAGATGGAGCGGGTGCTGGAGTCACATGTCACCTCTTTTCCTATTACAAATCTTTAAGTTATGAAACTACAAACTTTGATGGAGAAATTGAAGCAATTCGAATGGCCCCACAAAATATTTTGTACAGAATTTCACATTTTCAGCAAGCAGTTATTCTCTCAGATTCCAGGGCAGCAATTATAGCAATTACTTCCAAGTTGTCACCAAAAAACCAAACAATTATAGAATGTTGGAAAATCCTTACCCATCTAACAGCACTTCAAAAACACCTAGTCTTCCAATGGATACCAGCTCACTGTGGACTGAGTGGTAATGAGAAAGCGGTTTTTCTTGCAAAAAAGAGTACCGGCAATGTGCAGAAATCAATAGTTAATCTACCATTTTATGCAGCTAAAAGATTAGTCAACTCTGAATTAAAAAAAATTATTGCAAAATATTACTATGAAAAATCAAAGAATAACAGATGGGAACTACCAAACATTCAAACAGTAATTCCTAAGTATCCTTGAAAAACAGCAGTTGCAACCTTCAGGTTGATTACAGGACATGATTGTCTGGCAAAACATTTAAACAGAATTGGGATATATTCTTCACCACTCTGTCCTCTATGTGATCTGCAAGAGGAAATGGATCGAGACCACCTTCAAATATGCCCGGCCACTTCTAGTGTCCTTCCCATCCATCAGTGAAAAATATTGGAGAGCAAGAGGATTAATGACTTCATTGTCAGAAATCCAGCATTAGCTAACAACATAATAATAGTGTTTATTAGTACCATAGAATGGGCCAACTTCAGCCATGCTTTAAATGTTCTTGCCAATTTTAAATTTGAGAACATTTGTTGATGCCTGTTTTACCAATATCAGACAGAAAATAATTGCTATGTAATTATTGTTTATTATATACTCTATTAAAACATGACCAATGTTTCCTACAAAGCAGGTAACTTTGGTCATGAAAAAATATAGTGCACAAACAAAGTTACACTTATTTATTTATGCCAACAAATTTACTGTTGGTGTTTTTAAACACACAAGCCGTGTGTGGGAAAAGTTTGAGAGGTGGAACTGGAACTTAAAAATTCAATGCCACAACTGGGATTTGAGCCACAGGCCTTCCACTTACCAGGCAGCTGCTCTAACCATTGAGCTACTGTGACAAACTGCCAGAATGACATTAAATTCTCAAACCAGTTCGTATTTCTCCTGGTAAACCACAAATCTGCCAAAACCCAAAACCGAAAGACACAAGACAAAAGCTTGAACAAATGTGAACACCTTCTATACTGCACAGATACAGCCGCATTAAGCGGCTAGGTGCTGTGCAGATAAACATACCATACAGGAGAACCTGTATGACCTGTTCTCGAATGCTGGAATGCAGGTAAGGATTAAACACCTGTTATAATTTAATTTAAAAGGTGAGTTAATTAATAACACTGAAAAACACTTACAACATATTTTTCCGGGACGCGTTTCAAAGGTTAACTTTCCTCCATTATCAACCGGACAATAACTGGGTTTCCATGGTGTTTCATGGTGCAGATAGTGATGCTTCTTCTGGTGTTTCTTCTGGTGGCGGTTCAATGAACTTACTGAAAATGTCTCTCTGAGGAATGTCAAAATTAAATACCGGTTTCTATTTTTTTAAAATAAAGATTTGTTCCCATGTGGACAGTTCTTGTTTTCCGGTTATGTGTTTGAGAAGTTTCAGTTCTAGCTTTATGTCATGACTTTTTGTCCAAAAGTCAAATGCAACCGCTGATGTTTCTAATTGTTTACTCTTAATGTTTCTAACGTGTTCCTTGGATCTAATTTCTAAATTTCTTTTGGTTTTTCCTATGTATATTTCATTACAATCACTGCATTCAATTTGGTATATGCCAGATTTTTTGTTAGGTGGAATAGCATCTTTGATGTTTGAAAGTAGTAGGTTTTTTATGGAGTAATGGTTTACTGCTGCTAGCTCAATGTCGTATTCCTTGAACACTTTTTTAAATTTATCAAAGGCCCATGGTGATATGTGAAGTTTTTGAATGTCATTTTTGAGTTTGCTGCTGTGAGAGTTGTAGTTTCTTTTAATAATTTTTTCTTTTCTGCTTGTTTTACCTTTTTATCTACTAATTCTTTGGGAAAACCCAAAAAAAAAAAAAAAAAAAAAAAAAAAAAACGGTTTTCCCGGAATACAGCTTGCAAAGGATAGAGGCTATCTGTTACATGATACAATGAAAACGTTTTCCTGCCATGCAGTACCCAAGGCTGGATCACCTCAGTGGATGAGGAGTGAAGTGAAATAGAGCAAAAGGAAATTCAGATAATGTAATGAACTTTACCCATGTTCACCTGCACCTTCTGAATGTTGCCACTCGGTTGACCAACAGAAAAGCATTTAATTGAACCACAACTTTACAATCTTTACAGAAAGAAATTTATGAACATTTAGACTACAAAATGGTATTAACTGTTTATTTGCATGGAACTGTGCTTTGAGAGAAGAATACTTACCTCATACAAGTTGTTGACAAATGTGCATCTAATTTGTTCCCTAATTTCAGATGTTGCATTGGGATCAGCATCCAGAGTGCTCATAACTGAAGTAACCAGTCTAAATAACTCTGTGAACAGGAATACACAGCAACTTCTTGGGAAAATATGTACATCTAAACCTATTGTAAACAAAAGTAAACCTCAATATTCCATAAATTACCAACATAAAATACTGCCATTAATACTTATACATAACTGGTAAATTGGCTTGAATAACATTGGAAAGGTAGAAACAAACTGAAGAATTAACTGTCATTGGTGATATCTTATCTCCAGCTCTCCATGCAGTTTTTCTAACCAACAGTTTGTATTATCATTTGTTTTCCATTGGTACTTTGCTACAAGAACAATGAGCTGACACTTGGGCATAGTTCACAATACACACCAGGCATGAAGATGCCATCCATCTACATTGCACTTGCTGGTACTGAGCTCCAAGCTCCCCTAAAACTGTATGTGTGTGCATGAGCGTTCACCTGCAAGTATGTGCACATGAATGTTTGTGCTGGCATGGCTATGTGTATGTGTGCATGCTAGAGTGGGTGTGTGTATGTATGCAAACTTGACTGGGTGTGTGTGTATGTGTGGGTGGGTGGGTGGGTGGGTGGGTGGGTGGGTGGGTGGGTGGGTGGGTGTATTCAAACTTGACTGGGTGTGTGTGTATGTGTGGGTGGGTGGGTGGGTGTATGCAAACTTGACTGGGTGTGTGTGTATGTGTGGGTGGGTGGGTGGGTGGGTGTATGCAAACTTGACTGGGTGTGTATGTATGTGTGGGTGGGTGGGTGTATGCAAACTTGACTGGGTGTGTGTGTGTGTATGTATGTGTGGGTGGGTGTATGCAAACTTGACTGGGTGTGTGTGTATGTGTGGGTGGGTGGGTGGGTGTATGCAAACTTGACTGGGTGTGTGTGTGTATGTGTGGGTGGGTGGGTGGGTGTATGCAAACTTGACTGGGTGTGTGTGTATGTATGTGTGGGTGGGTGGGTGTATGCAAACTTGACTGGGTGTGTGTGTATGTATGTGTGGGTGGGTGGGTGTATGCAAGCTTGACTGGGTGTGTGTGTATGTGTGGGTGGGTGGGTGTACGCAAACTTGACTGAGTGTCTGTGTATGCGTAGGTGTGTGTATATGCATGAGTGTGTGTAGGTATGCATGTGTTAGTGTGTATATGCATGAGTGGGTGTGTGTATGTATGCATGCATGTGTTAGTGTGTGTATGCATGTGTTAGTGTGTATATGCATGAGTGGGTGTGTGTATGTATGCATGCATGTGTTAGTGTGTGTATGTATGCATGTGTTAGTGTGTGTATGTATGCATGTGTTAGTGTGTGTATGTATGCATGTGTTAGTGTGTGTATGTGTGCATGTGTTAGTGTGTATGTATGCATGTGTTAGTGTGTGTATGTATGCATGTGTTAGTATGTGTATGTATGCATGTGTTAGTGTGTGTATGTATGCATGTGTTAGTATGTGTATGTATGCATGTGTTAGTGTGTGTATGTATGCATGTGTTAGTGTGTGTATGTGTGCATGTGTTAGTGTGTGTATGTATGCATGTGTTAGTGTGTATATGCATGAGTGGGTGTGTATATGTATGCATGTGTTAGTGTGTGTATGTATGCATGTGTTAGTGTGTGTATGTATGCATGTGTTAGTGTGTATATGCATGAGTGGGTGTGTGTATGTATGCATGTGTTAGTGTGTGTATGTATGCATGTGTTAGTGTGTGTATGTATGCATGTGTTACTGTGTATATGCATGAGTGGGTGTGTATGTATGCATGTGTTACTGTGTGTATGCATGCATGTGTGAGTGTGTGTATGTATGCATGTGTGAGTGTGTGTATGTATGCATGTGTTAGTGTGTGTATGTATGCATGTGTTAGTGTGTGTATGTATGCATGTGTTAGTGTGTATATGTATGCATGTGTTAGTGTGTGTATGTATGCATGCATGCATTAGTGTATGTATGCATACTTGACTGAGTGTCTGTGTATGCGTAGGTGTGTGTATATGCATGAGTGTGTATGTATGCATGTGTTAGTGTGTGTATGTATGCATGTGTGAGTGTGTGTATGTATGCATGTGTTAGTGTGTGTATGTATGCATGTGTGAGTGTGTGTATATATGCATGTGTTAGTGTGTGTATGTATGCATGTGTTAGTGTGTGTATGTACGCATGTGTTAGTGTGTGTATGTACGCATGTGTTAGTGTGTATATGCATGAGTGGGTGTGTGTATGTATGCATGTGTTACTGTGTGTATGCATGCATGTGTGAGTGTGTGTATGTATGCATGTGTGAGTGTGTGTATGTATGCATGTGTTAGTGTGTGTATGTATGCATGTGTTAGTGTGTGTATGTATGCATGTGTTAGTGTGTATATGTATGCATGTGTTAGTGTGTGTATGTATGCATGCATGCATTAGCGTATGTATGCATACTTGACTGAGTGTCTGTGTATGCGTAGGTGTGTGTATATGCATGAGTGTGTATGTATGCATGTGTTAGTGTGTGTATGTATGCATGTGTTAGTGTGTGTATGTATGCATGTGTTAGTATGTGTATGTATGCATGTGTTAGTGTGTATATGCATGAGTGGGTGTGTGTATGTATGCATGTGTTAGTGTGTGTATGTATGCATGTGTTAGTGTGTATGTATGCATGTGTTAGTGTGTGTATGTATGCATGTGTTAGTGTGTATATGCATGAGTGGGTGTATGTATGCATGTGTTAGTGTGTGTATGTATGCATGTGTGAGTGTGTGTATGTATGCATGTGTTAGTGTGTGTATGTATGCATGTGTTAGTGTGTGTATGTATGCATGCATCAGTGAGTGTATGTATGCATATGTGAATGTGTGTATGTATGCATGTGTTAGTGTGTGTATGTATGCATGCATGAATGAGTGTGTGTATGTATGCATATGTGAATGTGTGTATGTATGCATGTGTTAGTGTGTGTATGTATGCATGTGTTAGTGTGTGTATGTATGCATGTGTTAGTGTGTGTATGTATGCTAGAGTGGGTGTGTGTATGTATGCATATGTGAATGTGTGTATGTATGCATGTGTTAGTGTGTGTATGTATGCATGTGTTAGTGTGTGTATGTATGCATGAATGAGTGTGTGTATGTATGCATATGTGAATGTGTGTATGTATGCATGTGTTAGTGTGTGTATGTATGCATGTGTTAGTGTGTGTATGTATGCATGTGTTAGTGTGTGTATGTATGCTAGAGTGGGTGTGTGTATGTATGCATATGTGAATGTGTGTATGTATGCATGTGTTAGTGTGTGTATGTATGCATGAGTGAGTGTGTGTATGTATGCATATGTGAATGTGTGTATGTATGCATAAGTGAGTGTGTGTATGTACGCATGTGTTAGTGTGTGTATGTATGCATGTGTTAGTGTGTGTATGTATGCATGTGTTAGTGTGTGTATGTATGCTAGAGTGGGTGTGTGTATGTATGCATATGTGAATGTGTGTATGTATGCATGTGTTAGTGTGTGTATGTATGCATGTGTTAGTGTGTGTATGTATGCATGAGTGAGTGTGTGTATGTATGCATATGTGAATGTGTGTATGTATGCATAAGTGAGTGTGTGTGTATGCATGCGTTAGTTTGTGTATGCATGCTTGAGCGAGTGTGTATCTGTGCGTGGGTGTGGGTGTGGGTGTGTGTGTGTGTCAGTCTGTGGACAACATAACTCAAAAACGAAAAGTAGGTTAAAAACCAAAGTTGACAGTTAAGTTAAATGTCTTTCAAGGATGTCACACGAAGGTTTTGAAGCAAATAGCCCCACACTGAACTACCCTTTACTTGGAACATTTTTCAAACATTTTTATTTCCTTGAAAATGGCTTTAAGGATTTTAATTAAAATGCCCCGGAATATCCACCATCAGTAACGATAGCAACAAATTCTATACCCTGGAAAAGTGGCAGAGAAACGGTGAAATACCTTGGTGTACTGTTTGATAGAAAACTCACGTGGAAGCCACATATAAGTAACAAACTCAAACTTGCCCAAATAAGACTGACAAAACTTTATCCACTTCTCAACAAAAAATCTTCGCTTAAGTTAAAAAACTGCTTACTACTCTACACAACTCTTTTAAGGCCGCTTTTACTATATGCCTGTCCAATTTGGGGAGGAGCCAGTGCTACAGAAATTAAACGCATCCAAACGTTTCAAAACAAAATCTTACGTATCTCAACTAATGCGCCATGGTTTGTCAGAAACAATCAACTACACAGAGAAACTGGAATCAGTACCATTCAACAGTCCATTTCTTCATAAGCCGAACAGTTTTACAGCAATCTAAAGAATGTTCCTGGATCTATTCACTACTCTCTTGGCAGAAAATCCAACTTTCCAACACGCATCAAGAGTCGTCTACCACTGGACCAGTTATCACAGCAAGATCTGATTTAATTTCAACTAATACTGTCAGTGAGGGGCCCAATGGGGTTTGCCTCATTTCAATGTTACTTATTATATTTTATTTATTGTTATGTGTATTTCAACAATGGTCTGTAGAGCGCACATGCGCTGATCGATCAATAAATCATTAAAAAAAAAAAAAATTAAAATGCCATATGTTTGAGATATTTTTATGAAATATATAATGTATAACTTGAATTTTCTAGCTATAGCCCCTGTAGTCATATTTACTCGGGACAACTTTTGCATAACTGGTAAATTGTTAGAGATAAACAAAGAACCATTTTGGAGATATTCCTTGTTAGGTGTGTCGGTTTCAGAAAACTTAAAATCTGGAACATTGTTCATTTTTTTATGTTATGCATCAAAAGAGAATGGAATCTTAAAGCTTTAAAAGATTTGACTATCGCTCAAAGCCTACTGTATTCCCATATTCCCCTTGCACTACAAGGAAAAAGGCATAAAATGATTTCTGTAAGTGTTTACCTGAATTAATATGAAGAAGATACAGGAGTAAGAGTTTGTAAGAATGGTTAGTAGAAGAGTAGAGAAAGTCATGTGAGTGCAACACATCACATTTTTATGTATAGGTACAACACAGGTATTGTCCTAAATACCACAAACCTAAGTTTCCCCATCACATCAGAGTCTGATTGCAACACTGCACGCAAGTCATCCCAGAAAATGCTGCACGCAGAGAAACCAATGGAAAGGGAATGTGGCCAAGAAGATGAGAAATGCACGTGAAGAATACACAAGTTTAAAAGCCAAAATGTGGTAAAGGCAAAAGAGGTAGGGTCTGTTTGTCAATGTGGTTGTTTTGATAAAATGGGTCGAGATAAAATTGATGAAATATTTAAAAAATGTTGGGAAATAGGGGACCACAATTTGCAGAATAGTTACTTGAATAACTAAAGACTAGTGTGGATATGTGTAAAGAGATATCTGTTCATAAATTACAGATCACAGTGGATTATAAATTGATTGATGGAAGTTAAGAGTTACAATGTTGGTGCAGTAGCTTTTTGTAAAATATCCACATGGTTTGGGACTGCATACTACTCACAACAAACTGCAACCATTCATATAGACTGAGGAAAGCAAAGTAAAGGCACACACGCACGCACGCACGCACACACACACACTGGCAGATAGATTCACTGCCTTATCCAGACACTACAGCACACAGAAAATACTCACTCTCTGGTTCAAATAAGTCCAAGGGGAGGGAGGAGCAGCAGGTGGTAAGAGGAAAAGGAGGACGAGAAGGAGAAGGAGGAAAAGGAGGACGAGAAGGTGAAGGAAAAGGAGGTGGGAAGAGGAGGAAGGAGGAAAAGGAGGAGGAGAGTGACGAGGAGAAGGAGGTGGTAAGAGGAAGAGGAGAAGGAGAAGGAGAAGGTATAGAAGAAGTAAAAGATGATTATGACTACTATCATCATCATCACCGTCACCATGACCCTCATCATCATTAGTTTTACTCTTTGAAAATTGCTAGTAGGTCAACTGGTAGACATAGATAAAGACAGTAGGTTAGGTATTCAAAGCATGTCCTACTGATAATTTGTTAAGCAGAGCAACACAAATGTTAACAGTTATTCATTTTTTGTAACTATGCCATATTTGGTGCCAATGGTATTGAATTTAAATATGAGGTGTGGCAATAAAGAAAGCAGACTTGTTGTTGTACTATGTATGACAAAGAGAAGATTGGGACTCTCTCTCTCACATGCCACTGCAGTGGTTAGTCTGGTGTCTGGCTTTGAGCCTTCTTAGAAATAGGTCATGTGTGAACGACATGTTAACATCAAAACTTTGGAAATCCACCTTCGGAAACTTATGATTTGTTGGAACAAGTTTATGGTGATCAATGTGATCTTGTATGCAAGGAGGTCCAAGGATGGTAGGGGAGATGTCGGGCCGCCCTTCTGCTTTGAAAACTGAAAAGAACACGGGGAAGGTTGGTAGAATTGTTTGAGAAGAACACCACCTGATCATTCAAGCAATTTGAGATCTTGCCTGTGTCAATAGACAAATTTTGCACTATGATCTGGGCATGACAAAGGTTTGTGCCCAGAATCCTTATAACCAAGTTAAAGCAACATGCAGTGGACTGCTGTGAAGACACTCTTTGCACTATGATCTGGGCATGACAAAGGTTTGTGCCCAGAATCCTTATAACCAAGTTAAAGCAACATGCAGTGGACTGCAGTGAAGACACTCTTTGCACTATGATCTGGGCATGACAAAGGTTTGTGCCCAGAATCTTTATAACCAAGTTAAAGCAACATGCAGTGAAGACACTCTTTGCACTATGATCTGGGCATGACAAAGGTTTGTGCCCAGAATCCTTATAACCAAGTTAAAGCAACATGCAGTGGACTGCTGTGAAGACACTCTTTGCACTATGATCTGGGCATGACAAAGGTTTGTACCCAGAATCCTTATAACCAAGTTAAAGCAACATGCAGTGGACTGTTGTGAAGACACTCTTTGCACTATGATCTGGGCATGACAAAGGTTTGTGCCCAGAATCTTTATAACCAAGTTAAAGCAACATGCAGTGAAGACACTCTTTGCACTATGATCTGGGCATGACAAAGGTTTGTGCCCAGAATCCTTATAACCAAGTTAAAGCAACATGCAGTGGACTGCTGTGAAGACACTCTTTGCACTATGATCTGGGCATGACAAAGGTTTGTACCCAGAATCCTTATAACCAAGTTAAAGCAACATGCAGTGGACTGCAGTGAAGACACTCTTTGCACTATGATCTGGGCATGACAAAGGTTTGTACCCAGAATCCTTATAACCAAGTTAAAGCAACATGCAGTGGACTGTTGTGAAGACACTCTTTGCACTATGATCTGGGCATGACAAAGGTTTGTGCCCAGAATCCTTATAACCAAGTTAAAGCAATATGCAGTGGACTGTTGTGAAGACACTCTTTGCACTATGATCTGGGCATGACAAAGGTTTGTGCCCAGAATCCTTATAACCAAGTTAAAGCAATATGCAGTGGACTGTTGTGAAGACACTCTTTGCACTATGATCTGGGCATGACAAAGGTTTGTGCCCAGAATCCTTATAACCAAGTTAAAGCAACATGCAGTGAAGACACTCTTTGCACTATGATCTGGGCATGACAAAGGTTTGTGCCCAGAATCCTTATAACCAAGTTAAAGCAACATGCAGTGAAGACACTCTTTGCACTATGATCTGGGCATGACAAAGGTTTGTACCCAGAATCCTTATAACCAAGTTAAAGCAACATGTAGTGGACTGCTGTGAAGACACTCCTGAAAACATTGATAATAACCCTGATTACTATTGCAAAGACATTATGTGTGATGAAATATGGACATTCCAACAAGATTCACTGACTGAGTGACAATTCATAAATTGGAAGAGCCCTCAATCCACTGGGAAGAAGAAAGTGCACATGAGCAAATCAAAATTCAAAGCAATAATGATTTGCTTTTTCAATATCCGAGGGGTTCTCTACATTTATTGGATGCCACAAGTTCAATAAGTTTATCATAAAACTGTTGTGAGGACCCTTCATGAACATGTTTGACCAGGTGTGTGGAAGAATCGCTTATGGATTCTTCATCACGATAAAGCAATGTCTGTGAAGAGGTTTGTGACGGTACTTGCCTGACCTAGTACCATGCAACTTCTTTCTCTTCCCAAAAGTAAAGTCTGTGCTCAAAGGAAGCAGGTTCAAGTCCGTGGACATAGTGAAGGAAAAAGGGACGAGATTGCTGAGCAGCAGCAGCAGCACTGGTTCCAATAGTGGAAAATACACATGAAGTGGTGTAGGGACCGGGAAGAGATACAGCATGAGTCCAGTCCAGTTTCTTTATTGCTTTGTTTTACATGTACCTACTTGCACTGAAATGAAACATGAGACATCAATGTGTTGAAACTGTTCTTACCTGGTGCACTTCCACTGTCGACAAGCCTAGATGCTAAATCAACTATATGTGGAAGCTCTAAAGTCAAATTTGTATCTGGATCTTCAGAAAGGCTGTGCACCTGAAATCAAAACCAGCCAGGAATTGTAATGAAAACAGCAACAAGAAGAGGAATTAAGAGTCTGGTAACGAGAATGGGAATGAATATTATTGATCATCTTATCCATGGAAAGTGGAGGTCAACATTGCTCATAGGGAATTCATTTGTTTCTAATAGACCAGTAACACTTTTCTAGCTTCTGACTAGAGAGAGCTCTAGCAGTTATTTCATGCACAGCCGCCTTGAATAATTTCCACAGAAAAAAGTCTAATATGCACAATATGAATCTAATATGCCGTGCTTGGTGATGAGAATGAGAAAAGTGAAACTTGGCCAAGTCTTATTTCCCGTTTGTGAGGCCCAGTAAAGCTTTCTAGTCAGTTGTAAACACTCCCATATATTTCAACTTTCACGTTCTGGTTATCGTTAATGTTACTGATGGTTGTGAACCAGCCCTAATGGATAGAGGAAGTATTATATTCTCTCCAGAACATCATGTATTACTTTCTCATGACTTTCTCTTATTTTTATACCACTTGATCATAGAGAAACTTATGAGGCACTCTACTAAGGGAGTAATGGATTTAGAAGAGACATTTGATAGAGAGGTGTTATGCAGAAGTACTTACCACCACACTAACTGCATTTTCCTTCCTGTATTGGATGTGGTTCTCATCTTGAGCTTCGATTGTCAGATAGGTTTTGTAGCCATCATTTGGATCACCACAACTCAATATAAGGTTTGTGTGATTCGGACTGTTCATGCACGACACAAGCATTTCTGTAACAACAAAACAATACAGCATTGTTGCACCTGTAATTAGTTCTCTTCATTCTACCAGTTGTTTCTGGTACAAACTGTGCCCTCTATTTTGTCTCTTCATTCTACCCGTTATTTCTGGTACAAACTGTGCCCTCTATTTTGTCTCTTCATTCTACCAGTTATTTCTGGTACAAACTGTGCCCCCTATTTTGTCTCTTCATTCTACCAGCTATTTCTGGTACAAACTGTGCCCTCTATTTTGTCTCTTCATTCTACCAGTTATTTCTGGTACAAACTATGCCCTCTATTTTGTCTCTTCATTCTACCAGCTATTTCTGGTACAAACTGTGCCCTCTATTTTGTCTCTTCATTCTACCAGTTATTTCTGGTACAAACTGTGCCCTCTATTTTGTCTCTTCATTCTACCAGTTATTTCTGGTACAAACTGTGCCCTCTATTTTGTCTCTTCATTCTACCCGTTATTTCTGGTACAAACTGTGCCCTCTATTTTGTCTCTTCATTCTACCAGTTATTTCTGGTACAAACTGTGCCCCCTATTTTGTCTCTTCATTCTACCAGCTATTTCTGGTACAAACTGTGCCCTCTATTTTGTCTCTTCATTCTACCAGTTATTTCTGGTACAAACTATGCCCTCTATTTTGTCTCTTCATTCTACCAGCTATTTCTGGTACAAACTGTGCCCTCTATTTTGTCTCTTCATTCTACCAGTTATTTCTGGTACAAACTGTGCCCTCTATTTTGTCTCTTCATTCTACCAGTTATTTCTGGTACAAACTGTGCCCTCTATTTTGTCTCTTCATTCTACCAGCTATTTCTGGTACAAACTGTGCCCTCTATTTTGTCTCTTCAGTCTACCAGCTATTTCTGGTACAAACTGTGCCCTCTATTTTGTCTCTTCATTCTACCAGTTATTTCTGGTACAAACTGTGCCCTCTATTTTGTCTCTTCATTCTACCAGTTATTTCTGGTACAAACTGTGCCCCCTATTTTGTCTCTTCATTCTACCAGCTATTTCTGGTACAAACTGTGCCCTCTATTTTGTCTCTTCATTCTACCAGTTATTTCTGGTACAAACTGTGCCCTCTATTTTGTCTCTTCAGTCTACCAGTTATTTCTGGTACAAACTGTGCCCTCTATTTTGTCTCTTCAGTCTACCAGCTATTTCTGGTACAAACTGTGCCCTCTATTTTGTCTCTTCATTCTACCAGCTATTTCTGGTACAAACTGTGCCCTCTATTTTGTCTCTTCAGTCTACCAGCTATTTCTGGTACAAACTGTGCCCTCTATTTTGTCTCTTCATTCTACCAGTTATTTCTGGTACAAACTGTGCCCTCTATTTTGTCTCTTCATTCTACCAGTTATTTCTGGTACAAACTGTGCCCCCTATTTTGTCTCTTCATTCTACCAGCTATTTCTGGTACAAACTGTGCCCTCTATTTTGTCTCTTCATTCTACCAGTTATTTCTGGTACAAACTGTGCCCTCTATTTTGTCTCTTCAGTCTACCAGTTATTTCTGGTACAAACTGTGCCCTCTATTTTGTCTCTTCATTCTACCAGTTATTTCTGGTACAAACTATGCCCTCTATTTTGTCTCTTCATTCTACCAGTTATTTCTGGTACAAACTGTGCCCTCTATTTTGTCTCTTCATTCTACCAGTTATTTCTGGTACAAACTGTGCCCTCTATTTTGTCTCTTCATTCTACCAGTTATTTCTGGTACAAACTGTGCCCTCTATTTTGTCTCTTCATTCTACCAGTTATTTCTGGTACAAACTGTGCCCTCTATTTTGTCTCTTCATTCTACCAGTTATTTCTGGTACAAACTGTGCCCTCTATTTTGTCTCTTCACTCTACCAGCTATTTCTGGTACAAACTGTGCCCTCTATTTTGTCTCTAAATTCTACCAGCTATTTCTGGTACAAACTGTGCCCTCTATTTTGTCTCTTCATTCTACCAGCTATTTCTGGTACAAACTATGCCCTCTATTTTGTCTCTTCATTCTACCAGCTATTTCTGGTACAAACTGTGCCCTCTATTTTGTCTCTTCATTCTACCAGCTATTTCTGGTACAAACTATGCCCTCTATTTACTTTCTTTTCATTCTTTGAGTTGAACATGCTTTAACCAGAATGACTGAAATCTGTGAAGTGATGCTCAAATGCTTAGAACTGGTGCGGTTTTTGTAATTATTATTATCATTGTGTCTTATGGCTAATGAGATCTTTGTGATCTCAGGGTGTAGTAATGGATGGAATGAAAAATCACACAATGTTTCTTCACCACAATGTATTATTTTATTAACACTTCATCGATACTTTACATTAAATAATTCCTCTCAGCACCATTCTAAATGATTTAAAATGCTTCCACCTTCTCATTTAGTGGAACCAATGCTTGATGAAAGTCTGGTGAAAGTTCCATACCCACACGTCACACCAATACGTCCATATGCCTCGATTACACACACGCGAATGGACAGTTTATGGCATCACCTGACGCGACACCGCCTTTTTCGTATACATCCGTGTATGCATCCATCAAATAGTTCTTTCTTGTGTGGCGGGGTTTTATTAAAAGATGGTTGTTAACACATATTAGCGTGAATTTAGCAGCAAATGGAGCACTGTTTTCGCTAAAAGGTGGAAAGTTTGTTAGAGCAGACGCCACTCTTTTCTGCAGGGGAGGTGGTCGTAGAATGGAATGCATAAACCAATGTACTTTTATTATAAAAACATTTATTCGTTCATCTACACTTCTTTTCACAAAGCAATTAGTTAACAACTCTTAAAATTGGATAGCGTCCATGCTGGCTAGAAGTTTGGATGTAATTCACACATTCACACGCCATCAACAATTATACGTCCTTACACTTTGAAGTCACAGACGCTAATGAAAGTAGTTTCTGAGCGTCCTATGACGCAACACCGCCATTCTTGTGTATTCATCCGCGCAACAGTTCTCATTGGTCGAACTCAAACAATTGAGAAGACATTGTCTATTTTGAGTATTATCAAAAGAAATAAGTCCCTGATACACCCAAATTAAAAGAATTAGAAATTTACACACTCTCACAAAAATATTTACATGGACAATCTTCTATTAGTCAATATTCTGTCTCATATGCCCCTTGTTTTGTTTTTCAAATTGTCACCTTATTTACAATCTTGAAACACAATACAACACTTCTCCCTACTTTTATGATTCAATCACTTTGTACAGTATATATTTTTTTTTTTTTTTCTTTACAGTCTTCTTCACTGTTTGTCTTTGTCCTTTGTTTTGACATAATACAACATGTCTTTATAAGTTTCACATATTCGGTTACTACACAATGCATTCGGTTATTATACAATACATATCCAGTTATTGCACAACATATTTAGTTATTACACAATATGTCCAATTATTATGCAATACATATTCAGTCCTTGTACGATATACCCAGTTATCATATCACATATGTTGTTATTATACAATACACCTTCAGTCATTATACAATACATATTCAGTTGTTGTACAACACATTTGATTACTACACAACATGTCCAATTATTACACAATACATATTCAGTTATTGCACAATATATCTTGCTATCATAATACATATGTGTTCTGTTATTATGCAATACATATTCAGTTATTACACAATACACATTCAGTTTTTGCATAATGCATTTAGTTATCACTCAATATATTCAGTTATTACACAATATATCCAGTTATCATACAATACATATTCAGTTATTGTACAACATATATTCAGTTCTTATACAACACATACTCAGTTATTGTACATTTGACATTGACACAAATATAATTTAAATGTATCATGGTTTATCATGTGGTTTTTGACTTGTATTCATTGCTATGAGGAGAGAAAAACAGGATACAAATTTTGAGCTAATGATTTTGATCATATTTATGGCAATATTTTATTCAGTTCTTTGCCTTCTTTGTCTTATTAGCTTATGTATAGGCAGGTTATTGAGTCAGCTCTTAAATTCTGATGTTACTAATGGTACTAATTTTCTTGGTTGGGTTATTATTCATTGTTGTTTGGTTCAACATTTCTTCGAGCTTATCATTGGCTATGTTCATCTCAATTCATGGGCATTGTTTTTCTGGTTATGGTTTTCCTCACTTCACCAATTGTCATTTCTTTGTCTCTTATTTTTATAAGAGAAAACTTCTATACTTACAATTATTCTGTAATTGTATTATTTTTCTTCTCAATTTACTCTCGACATCTTTGTGTCGAAATACTATATCTTTTTCATCATAATTGATTCATTTTTATTTTTGTCCCTGACATCCTTATGTCAAAAACATATTATCTTTCGTCGCTATGATTCATTTATTCAATGACAATCAGTGTCCTCATCTGTCTTTGTTGACAATGCTCTTTGTGGTCGATATAGCCAATGACTATGTTGATCTTCTTCCCTGTTGTAATCCTATTCTGAATATAATTTTCTATAAGTAACCCATCAAAAATTGTTATCTTCTTTCATCTCTGTTACTCCTGCCTTACACATTTGTTGACCAAGGCTATTTGGTTCTTTCTTTGTATGGCTTCAATTTATTTTTGTGGTATCTTCCTACCAACTTGCCATTTGTATTCTGTAGCTCATACGTGTGGTCACCCAGCTGTTTTGTTATGACCAGTGGTCCAGTATACAATAGTTCCATCTTTCCAGATCTCTTCTCAGATGCCTTGGATGCTTTGTGGCTTTTTAAGAGCACCTTTTCTCCAATTTGTGGGGACCATTTCCTGACGAATCTTTTCACCTTGTTCCTCCCTTTTTCAGCCTTCTGTTGTAATCTTCTGAATGCCAATTGACATTTTTCTTTCTCTGATAATTCTCTTTGGGCAGCCATGGTAGTGTCAATGTCAATTGCTAATTTTCTTGGTTTCGTGTTGGTCATTAGCTCGATAGGGGCGAACTTGGTCGTGGGGTTCACCGAATGGTTAATCACCTCCTCTATATATCCGCATTTTTCCGTCCAGGAAGTGTGGTCTCTGTGGCAGAGCAAACGAAAATAAATACTAATATCCCTCATGATTCTCTCAGTCGGGTTTCCCTGGGGGTAATATGCTGAGGAATAGTACAATTTTACTCCTATTGTTTCTAAGGTGTTCTGAAACAACTTGCTCTTATGCATGGTCGCATTGTCCGATAGGATACATTTTATTCTCCCATATTTTGGGATGTAGTCCTTGACGATTTTATCTAGGCATGTTCTGCTTTTGATGTTCTTAATGGGGTATATTTTGGTGAATTTTGTAAAAACATCAAACATGACAAATATGTATCTGTTTCCATCTTTACCCCTTGGCAGCTCTCCATGCTCGTCAATACACACCAATGCATTTTTCTCGTTCCTCACAATGGATTGTGGGATGACATCGTACTTTACATTAATTGGCTTGGCCTTTTGGCATAGGTCGCATGAGGAAATTAACTTCCTGACCTTCTTGCCAAGATGTTTAATGTACAATACCTCCTCGATGGCAAGCATTGTCCTCTCAGTGCCGGAGTGAAGCATCGAGTGGTGGAATGCTAAAATGACCCTGTCCTGTAAGGAATTTGGTACCATCATTTTCCATTTCTTTACGTCGCGACCATGCAATTTGAATAGGATGTTCCTAAATTTGCCTATCTTGGCATCCAATCTTGGTATTATGTCTGGAGCCTTGTCGAATAGCCTCTTCAATTCAGGGTCTTCTTGTTGCAGCTTTGCTATGTTCTTGAAGTCTTGCAAGATCTCGTTGTTTTCTTTGCTACTTATCTGCATAATTTTGATCTCATGGTGCGGACTGTATACCGTCTCGGGTATGTGACTTTCCGACCTCAATCTTGACAATAAGTCACTGAAGATATTCTCCTTCCCCGGGATATGTTTGACCTCTATGTCGTATGACATGATCTCATGTATGTACCTTGAGATTTTGGAGTTGGTCAGCTTGCATTTTTGAATGAAGGACAGGCTTACGTGATCTGTATATATAATTATCTTATAAAGATATATATATTGTCTGAACTTCTGCAACGCAAAATGGATTGCACCTATTTCCAGTTCGGTTATGCAGGCATTGGCTTCTATTTTGTTTAAAAATCTAGAAGCTGTGGCAATCACATGTTTGTTGCCATCTGCACCTTCTTGTGCTAATATTGCTCCATATGAGTGCGCACTAGCATCAGTGTATACTAGAAAAGGTGAATTCGGATCCGGTCGTTCCAGGAGAATACTGTGCTTGAAAAGTTCCTTGATATTCTCAAAGGCCACCTGGTGTTCAGCATTCCACTCCCACTTAGTATCTTTTTTCAACAGTGCTCTAAGGGGTACCAATTCCTTGGCGTAGTTGACCACGAATTTCGACTGGTACTGCAAAATGCCCAGAAACCTCCTCAACTGTTTTAAGTTACGTGGGGGTGGTATATGCTCTATGGCCTTGACCCTCTCCGGATTAGGTTGTATACCATCAGGTGTTATGATGTGGCCCAGAAATTCAGCCTCTTTGACGAAAAATTCACACTTTTCTAAATTTAGGGTCATGTTGCTTTCCTGGAACCTTGATAATACATAATCTATGTGATGTAAGTGCGACTCAGGATTCTCACTGTATATTAGAAAGTCGTCTACATATTGCGTCACAAAAGTCTCGATGGTATCTCCAAAAACTTTGTCCAGAGCTCTCAGTAGTGCACTGCTACTGGTCGATAGTCCAAAGGCACATTTTGAAAATTGGTATACCTTTCCCTTGTGTAAGAAACAGGTATATTTCCTGACATCTGGATGAAGAGGAATTTGCCAGAATGATGCTGTCAAGTCAAGACTAGTGAAATGTTGACCTCCCTTCAATTTCGATATTAGTTGGTCTACCCCCTCAGGCCTGTAGTGATCCGGCAAGGTATGTGCATTTATCTTCCTTGCGTCGATGGTCATCCTCAATTTTCCCCCTTTCTTATGGACCCATACTACTGGATTCACATAACATGAGTCCGACGGCTCTATTATTCCGTCCGCTAACATTTTCTGGATTACTCTGTCAGCTTCCTCCCTAATGGAGTTGGGGATGGGCCTGGATTTGTGTGAATAGGGGGTAATATTTGTTACTGTAAAGGTATGTACGTACTTGTTACACGTACCTGGCTTTTTATCGAAAACTTTCCTGTTTTTAACCAATATTTTCCTAAGTTGGTTTCTTTCCTCTTCAGAGATGCCATGTGCCCCCCAGACCTTCTCATCGATTAGCTGTAGCATCGATTCTTCTCCATCTGTTGGTAGTGGTTCAGGTTGGTAGTTGTCCCAGGCAACATATTCGTCTTCTGTGCAGATCCAATGGCTGCAAACGTTAGTTTCTTCATCGCTCGTCCAACCTGTTTTCTTTTTATTTACCCTTAGGTCTACCAACCTATTCTCGTGGACATTGATGTTCTCCACAAAGAATTGTTCGTCCGGATGGATCCCTGTCTGGTCTGGTTCCTCCTGGCATGTTTCTTCCTCCAGGAACTTCGCAGTGCATTCTGAGGCTCCTTCCTTAATGATAAATTCATGTAGGTCATAGTTAATTACCGACCTCCAAAGGTTAAGCAAATCACTGCCAATGATTAGGGTAGCTGTTAATCTTGGTATTACTAGGGCAATAAAATCGAACTTCCAACTTCCGATTTCAATTACCAGCCTTACCTGGTATTTAACATGTTCCCTCTTCTTGCCAATTGCTGTGCTGCAATATACTCCACACACAGGCAAGAATTCGGCGTTTCTTTTAGTTATCAGTTCCTGGAACAGCTGTTCGTCACATACTGATGTGCTGGCTCCTGTATCTATCATTGCTGGCAATTCGATACCCCATACCTTTAGCCTAATCATTGGTGGATTGGTTATCTCCTTTCTTTCACTCGCCTGTCTTCTCAAGGTACCTACATTACATTGGTCAATATTGCCCCTACTGCCACACAGGTCAACTTCCGGGACACAAAGTTGACTTGTACTTAGTTTTCCTGGACGTTGGAGGTGATCGTAGTTTCTGTGTTCTGTGCAGTATCGGTCCTATCCGGCACATTTTCATTCTGTTCCTGTTGTCTTATGTTGTCGATGTTCCCTTGGTTTCTGCCCCTTTGACGTGAACCCCTATTGTATGACGGCCTATGGCTGTTCATGTATTCCCTACAGAATCGTATATGATTCACTTGATGGGTACGATCTCCTGGTCTTCCACGATCATATCTATGCGTTCTGTACCTTGATTCACCCCTCGGTATCGTGTCGTGGTACCGCTGTCTTGTGTTCTCCATCCTCTCGCCATGATTATGTGGTTGTGGGAAATGGTGTGCCCCTCTCCCCCTTTCATGGGTACTCCTAGTATTTGTATGTTCTCCTTCGCTCTGGTTGTTCGTAGCTGTGTTCCGGTTTAGGATGGGTGAGTTTGGGTGACCGTTCCTATGTCTATGCTCATTAGGCCGACCATTTTGTGTTTCGAAGGCTGTCAGCAGTTCTATCATATCTGCAAAATCTACTGGCCTCGCAACAATTAATCCTGTTCTCACTGTGTCTGGGAAATGTCTTGTTATACTGGCAATTAGTTCAGCCTCCGATAAGTTGGGGTCTAATAGCTTTCCTTTGTTGGCTACTTTCATGAAATAGTCGACTAATGACAACCCTTTGGCTGGATCGTATCTACCTGTCGCTAGCTCTACCCTAGTTTGGTTTTGTTTAGCTGGGCCCCAATACCTAGATAGGAATAAATTTCTGAATGAGCTATAAGACTCATGACCAGCTAGTGTTAACCTGAGCCATTCTAATGCCTTGTTTTTTAAGCTTTTCTTAACTATCATCATCCTAAGCTCGTTTGGTATCCTTTTCACTTTAAAGTATTCTTCCATCTCTTTAACAAAGAGTTTTGGATCGTCTCCCTTCTCCTCGTCAAATGTAGGTGGTGTAATTTCATGTAATATGCTGTTGGTGTAACATGTGTTATGTGTTGTGTCATTGTTTGGTTGTGAACCTCTTTCTCTGTATGGTGAGTCAACATTTTGTACATTACTCAAGTAACTCTCATCTTGTACATTACTTACATCTAAATCATCTTGTCTTTGTAATGCCTTCACAACATCATTTACATTAGCCAAATTTTCTTTCCCTTTTTTCATTTCTTCACAAATTGATTTTAAATCATTCTTTATTTCTAAGTGGCTTTGTTTCATATTATTTATAGCATCCTGTTGTGAAAGCATCACATCATTCATTGTCTTAATTTTAGGAATTACAATTTGTTCTACAGTTTCATTAATAATGTCTTTCTTTACTACCTCAATCTCTTTCCTTAATTCCTCAGTTATTTCTGCTTTTACATTTGTAATCTTACAGTCTACACTTGTGTTACTTTCTGTTATTTCATCCCTACATCTAGCAATTTCTTCTTCTAACACAATTTTATTCTCCCTCATCTCTGATTCTATCTTTCCCATCCTATCTCCTACAATTTCTATCCTAGCTTCTAAGGCTTCCTTTGTTTCATTTAAGTTTTTGTGAACTAATTTTAAATTAGTTTCCATTACTTTCATATTTTCTTTACACTCCTGTCTTCCTAATTCTATTTTCTGTTCTAGGTTCTGTCTACCTAATTCCATTTGCTGTTCTAAGTTCTGTCTACCTAATTCCATTTTCTGTTCTAAGTTTTTTCTCACTTCCTCCATTTTCTGACCTAAACTTTGTTCTATATCCTGTTTTAATTCTACCTTATTTTGTTCTAGTTTCTGGCCTATACTCTGACCTAAACTTTGTTCTATATCCTGTTTCAATTCTATGTTATTTTGTTTCATTTTCTGACCTAAACTTTGTTCTATATCATGTTTTAATTCTGCATTATTTTGTTCCATTTTCTGACCTATTTCTACCTTATTTTGTTCTAGTTTCTGTTCTAGTCTTTCAAACATCATCATCATTAACCTTTGGTCTTTGCTTATTTCCGCCTGTTCCTCACTCTCTAATCCTATCTGATAACTAGGCCTATCTGCCCCTTCCCCCACTCCTGTTTCTATCTCTTTTCGCGACATTTTAATTCCTTTATCTAATTCACTTAATGTTGAAAGTCCTATTACTTTTCCACTTCTTAAAAACATGCACAATGGGAATAAAATAAAGAAACAAAAAATTTCGATCCTACTTTCTTTTCTGCTGGTTCTTCGTCCGGTTATTTACGTCTCCTGGGTAGTTGGCTTCGCTAGATGATCTCCGGTGTTTTTCCCACGTTGATTCTCCGTGTATCGATGTTTTGTTGATATCAGACGATGGTCTAATGGCGTCTTTCTCCTGCACGATAAGATAGCGTCCTTTTGTTGTTAGCACTTCGCACCCTCAACTTTGCATTCCACTCCAAATTCGCGCTCCACGTTGGGCAAGCCATTTGTGGCGGGGTTTTATTAAAAGATGGTTGTTAACACATATTAGCGTGAATTTAGCAGCAAATGGAGCACTGTTTTCGCTAAAAGGTGGAAAGTTTGTTAGAGCAGACGCCACTCTTTTCTGCAGGGGAGGTGGTCGTAGAATGGAATGCATAAACCAATGTACTTTTATTATAAAAACATTTATTCGTTCATCTACACTTCTTTTCACAAAGCAATTAGTTAACAACTCTTAAAATTGGATAGCGTCCATGCTGGCTAGAAGTTTGGATGTAATTCACACATTCACACGCCATCAACAATTATACGTCCTTACACTTTGAAGTCACAGACGCTAATGAAAGTAGTTTCTGAGCGTCCTATGACGCAACACCGCCATTCTTGTGTATTCATCCGCGCAACAGTTCTCATTGGTCGAACTCAAACAATTGAGAAGACATTGTCTATTTTGAGTATTATCAAAAGAAATAAGTCCCTGATACACCCAAATTAAAAGAATTAGAAATTTACACACTCTCACAAAAATATTTACATGGACAATCTTCTATTAGTCAATATTCTGTCTCACTTGTTAGGGAAGCGATCCCTAATCATCCTCCCCTACTTTTATTATGGAACACATATAATTCTAATATTTATACATATATATTAAAATCAAATATGGAAAGATTTATGACGTCTTTGGGCAAACTTGGCTGTTCGTAACAATGAACATTTTAACACGTTTTTGCCATTTAACCAAATCATACCAACATCAAAAAACAAATTACACTTTTAACACACATTCACATGAACGATTTTCTTTTGGGGTCTTCTAATATTCTGTCTCAGAACTTACTGGTTAGAGTTTTCAGCAAGTGCTTGCCATACTTGTGAAGGATACATATCTGGAGCATGTAAAGTCTCCCCCAAGATGGAGAAGAAATGCAAACTCCTGACCATCCACTTTATCAAACATACATTTAACTGGAGACAGGATGAGATTCCTCCACCTACAAACTTACATGAAGATTGACTCTCTTCACTGCCACGATTCAACAGCTGAGCTGTAGACATTTCAGAAGAGCTAACAAAAATTAGTGAATTGTTGGAATGTGGTTCGCCTTCATGTTAGAACATTGCTTCCTATAGCTGGACTGCTGCTCCAATTAAAGAAACGGCTGCAAGAGGCTACCAACTCTCAGCATCACATGCAGCATCACCCAAAACTGTTTCAGTACCAACAAGTAACAACAACTAAACATCACCACTCTCACTCTTCTTAGTACATTTACTTATGAGTTAATTATAAATTATCTAAAAGCTTCCTTCCCATACACACAGATACTCTGCTACAGTACCCAACAGGTGTATACAAGACTCCTTAAGATTGCAGCAGAAATTGTGTGTCCGAGTGAATTGAAGAGACATATTTCACATGTCAGCTTATATCCACTGAATACGTGTAAACTTCTTGCCATGTGAATATTATGATTATATCTATAAACATCATTTCAGAATCCAAAGCTATTCAGCATTGCGAAACATGTCAAACATCATTCACAAGAAAAAGTTACAATTGATACTGACATGGAAACAATGTTTGTTGGCCATGTAACATCTACATCTTCTACATCATAATTTTCTTCTTTATCTGATTACCCTCACCTTATGTAGGACTTACAAGTCAGTGTCTAGAGTCAAACGTCTGTCAGGGAACACAGGAACCTATGTACCAGACAGAGTGAACACCTGCAAGTATGAGAGTGAGGAAGTGATTACCCTCCCCTTATGAAGGACTTACAAGACAGTGGCTAGGGTCAGACATCTGTCGGGGAACACAGGAACCTTTCTGGTGCAACACTCAGGGACAGGAAACACTTTCAAACTTATCTGTGGTAGCACTAGAGATGTAGCTTCTGGTGCAACACTCAGGGACAGGAAAGACTTTCAAACTTATCTGTGGTAGCACTAGAGATGTAGCTTCTGGTGCAACACTCAGGGACACTTATCTGTGGTAGCACTAGAGATGAAGCTTCTGGTGCAACACTCAGGGACACTTACCTGTGGTAGCACTAGAGATGAAGCTTCTGGTGCAACACTCAGGGACACTTATCTGTGGTAGCACTAGAGATGAAGCTTCTGGTGCAATACTCAGGGACAGGAAAGACTTTCAAACTTATCTGTGGTAGCACTAGAGATGTAGCTTCTGGTGCAACACTCAGGGACAGGAAAGACTTTCAAACTTATCTGTGGTAGCACTAGAGATGTAGCTTCTGGTGCAACACTCAGGGACACTTATCTGTGGTAGCACTAGAGATGAAGCTTCTGGTGCAACACTCAGGGACACTTACCTGTGGTAGCACTAGAGATGAAGCTTCTGGTGCAACACTCAGGGACACTTATCTGTGGTAGCACTAGAGATGAAGCTTCTGGTGCAATACTCAGGGACACGAAACACTTTCAAACATATCTTTGATAGCACTAGAGATGAAGCTTCTGGTGCAACACTCAGGGACACTTATCTGTGGTAGCACTAGAGATGAAGCTTCTGGTGCAACACTCAGGGACACTTATCTGTGGTAGCACTAGAGATGAAGCTTCTGGTGCAACACTCAGGGACACGAAACACTTTCAAACATATCTTTGATAGCACTAGAGATGAAGCTTCTGGTGCAACACTCAGGGACACTTATCTTTGATAGCACTAGAGATGAAGCTTCTGGTGCAACACTCAGGGACACTTATCTTTGGTAGCACTAGAGATGTAGCTTCTGGTGCAACACTCAGGGACACTTATCTGTGGTAGCACTAGAGATGAAGCTTCTGGTGCAACACTCAGGGACACTTATCTGTGGTAGCACTAGAGATGAAGCTTCTGGTGCAACACTCAGGGACACTTATCTGTGGTAGCACTAGAGATGAAGCTTCTGGTGCAACACTCAGGGACACTTATCTGTGGTAGCACTGGAGATGAAGCTTCTGGTGCAACACTCAGGGACACTTATCTGTGGTAGCACTAGAGATGAAGCTTCTGGTGCAACACTCAGGGACACTTATCTGTGGTAGCACTAGAGATGAAGCTTCTGGTGCAACACTCAGGGACACTTATCTGTGGTAGCACTAGAGATGTAGCTTCTGGTGCAACACTCAGGGACACTTATCTGTGGTAGCACTAGAGATGAAGCTTCTGGTGCAACACTCAGGGACACTTATCTGTGGTAGCACTAGAGATGAAGCTTCTGGTGCAACACTCAGGGACACTTATCTGTGGTAGCACTAGAGATGAAGCTTCTGGTGCAACACTCAGGGACACGAAACACTTTCAAACATATCTTTGATAGCACTAGAGATGAAGCTTCTGGTAAATCTACAACAGGGTCCCAAATCATCTTGTGATTGACGATTTTGCCAAGAAAGGGAGGAGATTCCAGCCCTGCTTCCAATAAGACAAGATAAATTATCAATATTTTGTTACAAAGTAATGTACAGGATAACAGTGATACTATTGTTTTTAATTGCATGTACTATGTACCAGCACATTTTCGCTTAACCATTTACAATTAGATTGCTTACCCTGGCCAATACCTCCACCACATGCCACTGTTAGTTACATAGTATTGCACAAATATCACAAGTTCAGAGTATTGTACAAACATCACAAGTTCAGAGTATTGTACAAACATCACAAGTGTATAACATATAACATTATGTATAAATCAATTATTGCGCATCTTTTCATTTTTTCAATTCATGGTACACAAATTACATTCCATATTGGAATTCCTCTATGCTATAGAATACATTTTCTACTAAGTACTTTTTAATGGTTTTCATTGTTTCTTTGTTTGGGTTATTTTTTTATTTTATTTGGTAGCTTATTAAATAATTGCCTTCCTATAATTTCTACTGCACAATTATTTAGTGCTCCCCTTAGTGTTGTTCTGTTTCTTAAGCTATCGGTGCTTTGATGCCTTTCATCTACAATAGTGAATAGCAATAAGACAGTTTGTGCAAATTTTTATCTTGACTAACACAAAGAAGATAAAGGAATAAATATTTGTAAGAATAGTGCAACAGTAGAGAAAATCATCAGATTTTTAAAAGTGGGACATGTTTCAGGAGCTCTCTTGCTCTCATCCTCAGCCTGATGTGTTGCAGTTGTTTCTGTGGTGTCTTTTACAGGAATTTCTTGTTGGGTTGTCACTGGGAGGTAAACCACAGTTGTAAAAATGTGACTTTTACTATCTAAAGACACCACTGTATGGAGATGTTTGCTCTACTCATGCTAGTGTGAAAGAAGAATGAGCCCTCAGTAAAGCATTTCCCACCTGATTTCGTATCCTTGTACACTCTTCTCTGGAAGACGGTGTAGGTAAGTGGGAAGTGGTACAACTGTGTAGGATAATCACAGATGAGGTTAAAGCTTGTTTTTGCAGAGTATCCTTGAGATGGTGTGATAGTGCACCTGTTGTCAGGGAGCATCATTGGAGCATTTGCTTTCAATGTGGTTACTGCCCTTGCTGGATGAGGTCCTGAAATAAACAAGTATTATGGAATTCTAAAGTAAGAACAAATTAGAAACTAAAAACTTCACTTATCTTAGTAATGTTGTAGGTTATTTTTTCAACCACTGATTCGAGTTTCAAGTTGTCTCCAACTCATCCTCAAAGTTGCTTCACTGTTAATAGCTTCAATTTCCTTAATTAAGTATTATGGAAATTATTATTTATTTATGCCAACAATCTTACTGTTGGTGTTTTTAAGCACACAAGCTGTGTGTGGGCAATGTTTGAGAAGTAGAACTGGAACTTAAAATTTCAATGCCACAACTGGGACTTGAACCACAGACCTTCCGCTTGCCGGGCAGACGCTCTAACCACTGAGCTATTGTGACAAACTGCCAGAATGGCATTGAATTCTCAAACCAGTTCGTATTTCTCCTGGTAAACCACAAAGGCAGTCTCACATCAACGGTTTTTAATCAACTTTTTGTTTTTGAGTTATGCTGTCCACAGACTGACACACAGACAGACTGACACGCAGACACAGTTTCAGGAGACCCACTTGAAAAGCTTTGTCATTCAAATAGGAATTTAGGTACTTTTACTTTCTCTACTAATAAGTAGAGGAAGTAATATATTCCACCCAAAAATTCCATGTTGAGATTTCACCAGAAACATGTGTTTTGAGGATCCTTGAATCCAAAAAAGAAACATTTTTAAAAAAAGGTCTGCATGGTGTATGTGTCTCTGTGTCTGTCAGTCTGTGGACAGCATAACTCAAAGAAAAAAGAATCAGTTAAAAATCGAAGTTGTTATTTAAGTCTAATGTCTTTCAAGGATGAGACACAAAGATTTTGAAAAAAGTTCCTCCACCCTAAATTTTTTTGAAAATTCCTCTAACGACTTTTATTAAAATGACATATGTTGAAGATATTTTTATGACAAATGAAGTGTACATTTTGAATTTTCTGGCTATAGCCTATGTAGTTTTGTTTACTCTGGATGACTTTTGAATAACTTGTAAACTGAAAGAGATAGACAAAATCTTACTATACAAAAATGTAGATCACGTTAAAACACACAATTTATGTCAGAATAAATTTTTTTGTAGAGTGAACCATTTCAGAGATATTCCAGGTTATTTGTGTGAGTTTTGAAGAACTTGTACTTCTGTCAAATGGAACATTGTTATTCATTATTTCATGTTAACCATTCAAAGAGAACGGAATCTCAAAGCTTTAAAACATTTGACTGTCACTGAAAGCCTACTGTATTCTCATATTCCCCTTGTACCTACAAGGAAATAAACAATAAGATAATTTGTACAAATGTTTATCTCAACTAACACGAACAAGATATAGGAATAAGAGTTTGTAAGAATGGTTAGTACAAGAGTAGAGAAAGTCATGTGAGTGCAACACATCAGATTTTTTCAATTATTACTTTCCCAAGTAAATAAAAGTATTGTATTCCATCCAGTTTATACTGTTTGTATTATCATTTTTAAGTCTAAAATGGAAATGTCCATCTGTTTTTATTTGCTTAATTTATAGGAAATGAAAATGTATTGATTTGTGTAAATGTCTACAGTTTGCATTTGATATTTATTTATTTGTTATGATTGATGCAGGTAGCAGCAGCACATCAGAGATGCTCAAGGTCAAATTACCTCTCACCACAATGCAGCTGGTAGATGACAACGTGTTTTCTTACTGTTCACAAACCATCTACTGCCAGCTTACTCAGAAAGGTTCTGCGCTACATCAATCTCGTCTATATAAGCAAGTGTGGCAATACAAGAAGGGAGTTGTGAAGTGTTGAACAAGATGGCTGTTAGCAGTGTGTGTGTATATATATATATACAGACGTCCTTGAGAGAAATTTGAGTGTGTGTCATTGAAGCCAGCTGTTACAACTATAAGACAGTAAATTGTGTGTCAAGATTACAATAAAACAGAGCAGTTGTGTATTGTAAGATCTTAACAAACTGTTGTTGTTAGCTAATGCTGGATTTCTGACAATGAAGCCATTAATCCTCTTGGTCTCCAATATTACTGAAGAGAACAATAGCAGTAATAGTAACTGCTTTTTAGAGAGCACCACATTTTTATGTTTTGGCAGTCACATCGCTCTCTCACAACCCACAGAATGTCTGGAGGACCACACCTGTCGTTGGTTTACGGGTCTCACCGACCTGACTGGGAGAAATTTGAGAAAAGTATAACTATTGGAAAATTTGGATAAATAACATGAAATATCTTCCAAATGGTTCAGTGTTAAAACCAAAGGTATTTGACAAATTGTGTGTTTTAACAAGATCTATATTCTTTGTGCAGTAAGATTTGGTCTATCTCTTATGGTTTACCAAGTGGGACTCGCAAGAAGGACGAAGAAACATGGGATGCCAAAGGATCAGAAGGGCAGACTACTTTCAAACCAAAGCGGGAGATCAATGGTCAGGAGTTGCAAGAAACAGAGAACTATGGAGACAGCTGGAGCCAAGCACCAAGCAAGGCAGAAAGACGATGACAGCGAGTGCAAAAGTGTCCGGGGACAGGAAACGTGGAAGAGTTTTATGACTAGAAAATAGGATTAGAAATAGAAAGACAACACGACTACCAAGGATTAGTTCATCTTTGGAGCTTATTTACGCGCTAGTCTGTGTGTAAACAGGAGGCCTTTGCTCTTATGGGAGTCCTATAGGCTGAATTTATTCTAATAGTAAAGATTCAGGATAAATCGCCACCCAGGTTATACTCTCCCTGCCTTGTGCCTTGTAAATTCTTAACTAAACAACATTTTGTTAGGGCAAAAACAAAACATTGCAATAAACATGACAACCTGTAGATTGTGGTAACAATAAACAGAACAGCTGTGTTTGTAAGGTCAAGACAAACTGCAGATTGTGGTAACAATAAACAGAAAAGCTGTGTTTGTAAGGTCAAGACAAACTGTAGATTGTGGTAACAATAAACAGAACAGCTGTGTTTGTAAGGTCAAGACAAACTGTAGATTGTGGTAACAATAAACAGAACAGCTGTGTTTGTAAGGTCAAGACAAACTGTAGATTGTGGTAACAATAAACAGAACAGCTGTGTTTGTAAGGTCAAGACAAACTGTAGATTGTGGTAACAATAAACAGAACAGCTGTGTTTGTAAGGTCAAGACAAACTGTAGATTGTGGTAACAATAAAACAGAACTACATTTTTGTGCTTGAGTTATAGAAAACAAAATATAAAAGAGGAAAAAGCAACGGGACTTGTAATTTTGTCTCACTGGGTCAGAAGTGGGATTTGTCAAATTTTCATTTGTCACAATGTATGAAGACCTCCCTCAAAGAAGGTTGTATATCACATGAGAGGTAGAACTGTAAGCTGGGATTTTGACCACAAACCCTCCGCTTACTAGGTGGGTGCTCTAAGCATTAAACTACTGTGACAACCTGCCAGCTGTGGCATTGAATTTTTAAGTTCCAGTTTTACTTCTCAAACATTGCCCACACATGGCTTGTGTGTTTAAAAACACTAACAGTAATTTTGTTGGCATAAATAAATAATAAATGTATATCACATGTTTATTATTTTACAGGAAGTTAGAAAAGGAGTCAGTTCTTTCAGCTTTATTCATCTTCACATTTTATCATGGGTAATCATGTTTTGCAGTATCTATTATCATAAAGTGGTATCTATCCCTCATATTTTACTATGTTTAGTTAGTTGTTATCACTTTTATAGCACTTTCTCTGTAATAACGTTGCATATCACTGTGGAATAATGTTGTATATCACTAAAATAATATTTATCGCAAAACAAAACTCTTAATTTAGATATTCAACACAGTTACTTTTCTAACTTGCTGTAATACTACACTTTGTATGGTTAATAACTCTGGAAACATAGTACAAAGCAAGTTATATGATAATGTATCATTCTTTTTAAGGAAAAACACTGTAAACAAAGGGATTTAACAGATTTAAACATAGAACAGTATGACAAATTCACTCAGAAAGCAAGTTCATATAAAATATCCTGTATTGTTCATCAAGATGTTTACACAAATCCAATAAATGCTCTTTTCTTTCTCTGCTGATACAGGAAGAATGACATACCCAAGGTTCAATAGTGTTGTCAGTTTGTCATACATACAATGCATTAGGATCATCTGCATGGATCCTCTTCAAAATGACATACCCAAGGTTCAATAGTGTTGTCAGTTTGTCATACATACAATGCATTAGGATCATCTGCATGGATCCTCTTCAAAATGACATACCCAAGGTTCAATAGTGTTGTCAGTTTGTCTTACATACAGTGCATTAGGATCATCTGCATGGATCCCCTTCAAAATGACATACCCAAGGTTCAATAGTGTTGTCAGTTTGTCTTACATACAATGCATTAGGATCATCTGCATGGTTCCTCTTCAAAATGACATACCCAAGGTTCAATAGTGTTGTCAGTTTGTCTTACATACAGTGCATTAGAATCATCTGCATGGATCCTCTTCAAAATGACATACCCAAGGTTCAATAGTGTTGTCAGTTTGTCTTACATACAGTGCATTAGGATCATCTGCATGGATCCTCTTCAAAATGACATACCCAAGGTTCAATAGTGTTGTCAGTTTGTCTTACATACAATGCATTAGGATCATCTGCATGGATCATCTTCAAAATGACATACCCAAGGTTCAATAGTGTTGTCAGTTTGTCTTACATACAGTGCATTAGGATCATCTGCATGGATCCTCTTCAAAATGACATACCCAAGGTTCAATAGTGTTGTCAGTTTGTCTTACATACAATGCATTAGGATCACCTGCATGGATCCTCTTCAAAATGACATACCCAAGGTTCAATAGTGTTGTCAGTTTGTCTTACATACAGTGCATTAGGATCATCTGCATGGATCCTCTTCAAAATGACATACCCAAGGTTCAATAGTGTTGTCAGTTTGTCTTACATACAGTGCATTAGGATCATCTGCATGGATCCTCTTCAAAATGACATACCCAAGGTTCAATAGTGTTGTCAGTTTGTCTTACATACAATGCATTAGGATCATCTGCATGGATCCTCTTCAAAATGACATACCCAAGGTTAAATAGTGTTGTCAGTTTGTCTTACATACAGTGCATTAGGATCATCTGCATGGATCCTCTTCAAAATGACATACCCAAGGTTCAATAGTGTTGTCAGTTTGTCTTACATACAGTGCATTAGGATCATCTGCATGGATCCTCTTCAAAATGACATACCCAAGGTTCAATAGTGTTGTCAGTTTGTCTTACATACAGTGCATTAGGATCATCTGCATGGTTCCTCTTCAAAATGACATACCCAAGGTTCAATAGTGTTGTCAGTTTGTCTTACATACAGTGCATTAGGATCATCTGCATGGATCCTCTTCAAAATGACATACCCAAGGTTCAATAGTGTTGTCAGTTTGTCTTACATACAGTGCATTAGGATCATCTGCATGGATCCTCTTCAAAATGACATACCCAAGGTTCAATAGTGTTGTCAGTTTGTCTTACATACAGTGCATTAGGATCATCTGCATGGATCCTCTTCAAAATGACATACCCAAGGTTCAATAGTGTTGTCAGTTTGTCTTACATACAGTGCATTAGGATCATCTGCATGGATCCTCTTCAAAATGACATACCCAAGGTTCAATAGTGTTGTCAGTTTGTCTTACATACAGTGCATTAGGATCATCTGCATGGATCCTCTTGAAAATGACATACCCAAGGTTCAATAGTGTTGTCAGTTGGTCTTACATACAGTGCATTAGGATCATCTGCATGGATCCTCTTCAAAATGACATACCCAAGGTCCAACAGTGTTGTCAGTTTGTCTTACATACAGTGCATTAGGATCATCTGCATGGATCCTCTTCAAAATGACATACCCAAGGTTCAATAGTGTTGTCAGTTTGTCTTACATACAGTGCATTAGGATCATCTGCATGGATCCTCTTCAAAATGACATACCCAAGGTTCAATAGTGTTGTCAGTTTGTCTTACATACAGTGCATTAGGATCATCTGCATGGTTCCTCTTCAAAATGACATACCCAAGGTTCAATAGTGTTGTCAGTTTGTCTTACATACAGTGCATTAGGATCATCTGCATGGATCCTCTTCAAAATGACATACCCAAGGTTCTATAGTGTTGTCAGTTTGTCTTACATACAGTGCATTAGGATCATCTGCATGGATCCTCTTCAAAATGACATACCCAAGGTTCAATTGTGTTGTCAGTTTGTCTTACATACAGTGCATTAGGATCATCTGCATGGATCCTCTTCAAAATGACATACCCAATGTTCAATAGTGTTGTCAGTTTGTCTTACATACAATGCATTAGGATCATCTGCATGGATCCTCTTCAAAATGACATACCCAAGGTTCAATAGTGTTGTCAGTTTGTCTTACATACAGTGCATTACGATCATCTGCATGGATCCTCTTCAAAATGACATACCCAAGGTTCAATAGTGTTGTCAGTTTGTCTTACATACAGTGCATTAGGATCATCTGCATGGATCCTCTTCAAAATGACATACCCAAGGTTCAACAGTGTTGTCAGTTTGTCTTACATACAATGCATTAGGATCATCTGCATGGATCCTCTTCAAAATGACATACCCAAGGTTCAATAGTGTTGTCAGTTTGTCTTACATACAGTGCATTAGGATCATCTGCATGGATCCTCTTCAAAATGACATACACAAGGTTCAATAGTGTTGTCAGTTTGTCTTACATACAGTGCATTAGGATCATCTGCATGGATCCTCTTCAAAATGACATACCCAAGGTTCAATAGTGTTGTCAGTTTGTCTTACATACAATGCATTAGGATCATCTGCATGGATCTTCTTCAAAATGACATACCCAAGGTTTAATAGTGTTGTCAGTTTGTCTTACATACAGTGCATTAGGATCATCTGCATGGATCCTCTTCAAAATGACATACCCAAGGTTCAATAGTGTTGTCAGTTTGTCTTACATACAGTGCATTAGGATCATCAGCATGGATCCTCTTCAAAATGACATACCCAAGGTTCAATAGTGTTGTCAGTTTGTCTTACATACAGTGCATTAGGATCATCTGCATGGATCCTCTTCAAAATGACATACCCAAGGTTCAATAGTGTTGTCAGTTTGTCTTACATACAGTGCATTAGGATCATCTGCATGGATCCTCTTCAAAATGACATACCCAAGGTTCAATAGTGTTGTCAGTTTGTCTTACATACAATGCATTAGGATCATCTGCATGGATCATCTTCAAAATGACATACCCAAGGTTCAATAGTGTTGTCAGTTTGTCTTACATACAGTGCATTAGGATCATCTGCATGGATCCTCTTCAAAATGACATACCCAAGGTTCAATAGTGTTGTCAGTTTGTCTTACATACAATGCATTAGGATCATCTGCATGGATCTTCTTCAAAATGACATACCCAAGGTTCAATTGTGTTGTCAGTTTGTCTTACATACAGTGCATTAGGATCATCTGCATGGATCCTCTTCAAAATGACATACCCAAGGTTCAATAGTGTTGTCAGTTTGTCTTACATACAATGCATTAGGATCATCTGCATGGATCCTCTTCAAAATGACATACCCAAGGTTAAATAGTGTTGTCAGTTTGTCTTACATACAGTGCATTAGGATCATCTGCATGGATCCTCTTCAAAATGACATACCCAAGGTTCAATAGTGTTGTCAGTTTGTCTTACATACAGTGCATTAGGATCATCTGCATGGATCCTCTTCAAAATGACATACCCAAGGTTCAATAGTGTTGTCAGTTTGTCTTACATAGAGTGCATTAGGATCATCTGCATGGTTCCTCTTCAAAATGACATACCCAAGGTTCAATAGTGTTGTCAGTTTGTCTTACATACAGTGCATTAGGATCATCTGCATGGATCCTCTTCAAAATGACATACCCAAGCTTCAATAGTGTTGTCAGTTTGTCTTACATACAGTGCATTAGGATCATCTGCATGGATCCTCTTCAAAATGACATACCCAAGGTTCAATAGTGTTGTCAGTTTGTCTTACATACAGTGCATTAGGATCATCTGCATGGATCCTCTTCAAAATGACATACCGAAGGTTCAATAGTGTTGCCAGTTTGTCTTACATACAATGCATTAGGATCATCTGCATGGATCCTCTTCAAAATGACATACCCAAGGTTCAATAGTGTTGTCAGTTTGTCTTACATACAGTGCATTAGGATCATCTGCATGGATCCTCTTGAAAATGACATACCCAAGGTTCAATAGTGTTGTCAGTTGGTCTTACATACAGTGCATTAGGATCATCTGCATGGATCCTCTTCAAAATGACATCCCCAAGGTTCAACAGTGTTGTCAGTTTGTCTTACATACAGTGCATTAGGATCATCTGCATGGATCCTCTTCAAAATGACATACCCAAGGTTCAATAGTGTTGTCAGTTTGTCTTACATACAGTGCATTAGGATCATCTGCATGGATCCTCTTCAAAATGACATACCCAAGGTTCAATAGTGTTGTCAGTTTGTCTTACATACAGTGCATTAGGATCATCTGCATGGTTCCTCTTCAAAATGACATACCCAAGGTTCAATAGTGTTGTCAGTTTGTCTTACATACAGTGCATTAGGATCATCTGCATGGATCCTCTTCAAAATGACATACCCAAGGTTCAACAGTGTTGTCAGTTTGTCTTACATACAGTGCATTAGGATCATCTGCATGGATCCTCTTCAAAATGACATACCCAAGGTTCAATTGTGTTGTCAGTTTGTCTTACATACAGTGCATTAGGATCATCTGCATGGATCCTCTTCAAAATGACATACCCAAGGTTCAATAGTGTTGTCAGTTTGTCTTACATACAGTGCATTAGGATCATCTGCATGGATCCTCTTCAAAATGACATACCCAAGGTTCAACAGTGTTGTCAGTTTGTCTTACATACAGTGCATTAGGATCATCTGCATGGATCCTCTTCAAAATGACATACCCAAGGTTCTATAGTGTTGTCAGTTTGTCTTACATACAGTGCATTAGGATCATCTGCATGGATCCTCTTCAAAATGACATACCCAAGGTTCAATTGTGTTGTCAGTTTGTCTTACATACAGTGCATTAGGATCATCTGCATGGATCCTCTTCAAAATGACATACCCAAGGTTCAATAGTGTTGTCAGTTTGTCTTACATACAATGCATTAGGATCATCTGCATGGATCCTCTTCAAAATGACATACCCAAGGTTCAGTAGTGTTGTCAGTTTGTCTTACATACAGTGCATTACGATCATCTGCATGGATCCTCTTCAAAATGACATACCCAAGGTTCAATAGTGTGGTCAGTTTGTCTTACATACAGTGCATTAGGATCATCTGCATGGATCCTCTTCAAAATGACATACCCAAGGTTCAACAGTGTTGTCAGTTTGTCTTACATACAATGCATTAGGATCATCTGCATGGATCCTCTTCAAAATGACATACCCAAGGTTCAATAGTGTTGTCAGTTTGTCTTACATACAGTGCATTACGATCATCTGCATGGATCCTCTTCAAAATGACATACCCAAGGTTCAATAGTGTTGTCAGTTTGTGTTACATACAGTGCATTAGGATCATCTGCATGGATCCTCTTCAAAATGACATACCCAAGGTTCAATAGTGTTGTCAGTTTGTCTTACATACAGTGCATTAGGATCATCAGCATGGATCCTCTTCAAAATGACATACCCAAGGTTCAATAGTTTTGTCAGTTTGTCTTACATACAGTGCATTAGGATCATCTGCATGGATCCTCTTCAAAATGACATACCCAAGGTTCAATAGTGTTGTCAGTTTGTCTTACATACAATGCATTAGGATTATCTGCATGGATCCTCTTCAAAATGACATACCCAAGGTTCAATAGTGTTGTCAGTTTGTCTTACATACAATGCATTAGGATCATCTGCATGGATCATCTTCAAAATGACATACCCAAGGTTCAATAGTGTTGTCAGTTTGTCTTACATACAGTGCATTAGGATCATCTGCATGGATCCTCTTCAAAATGACATACCCAAGGTTCAATAGTGTTGTCAGTTTGTCTTACATACACTGCATTAGGATCATCTGCATGGATCATCTTCAAAATGACATACCCAAGGTTCAATAGTGTTGTCAGTTTGTCTTACATACAGTGCATTAGGATCATCTGCATGGATCCTCTTCAAAATGACATACCCAAGGTTCAATAGTGTTGTCAGTTTGTCTTACATACAGTGCATTAGGATCATCTGCATGGATCCTCTTCAAAATGACATACCCAAGGTTCAATAGTGTTGTCAGTTTGTCTTACATACAATGCATTAGGATCATCTGCATGGATCTTCTTCAAAATGACATACCCAAGGTTCAATAGTGTTGTCAGTTTGTCTTACATACAGTGAATTAGGATCATCTGCATGGATCCTCTTCAAAATGACATACCCAAGGTTCAATAGTGTTGTCAGTTTGTCTTACATACAGTGCATTAGGATCATCTGCATGGATCCTCTTCAAAATGACATACCCAAGGTTCAATAGTGTTGTCAGTTTGTCTTACATACAATGCATTAGGATCATCTGCATGGATCTTCTTCAAAATGACATACCCAAGGTTCAATTGTGTTGTCAGTTTGTCTTACATACAGTGCATTAGGATCATCTGCATGGATCCTCTTCAAAATGACATACCCAAGGTTCAATAGTGTTGTCAGTTTGTCTTACATACAATGCATTAGGATCATCTGCATGGATCTTCTTCAAAATGACATACCCAAGGTTCAATAGTGTTGTCAGTTTGTCTTACATACAGTGCATTAGGATCATCTGCATGGATCCTCTTCAAAATGACATACCTAAGGTTCAATAATGTTGTCAGTTTGTCTTACATACAGTGCATTAGGATCATCTGCATGGATCCTCTTCAAAATGACATACCCAAGGTTCAATAGTGTTGTCAGTTTGTCTTACATACAGTGCATTAGGATCATCTGCATGGATCCTCTTCAAAATGACATACCCAAGGTTCAACAGTGTTGTCAGTTTGTCTTACATACAGTGCATTAGGATCATCTGCATGGATCCTCTTCAAAATGACATACCCAAGGTTCAATAGTGTTGTCAGTTTGTCTTACATACAGTGCATTAGGATCATCTGCATGGATCCTCTTCAAAATGACATACCCAAGGTTCAATAGTGTTGTCAGTTTGTCTTACATACAGTGCATTAGGATCATCTGCATGGATCCTCTTCAAAATGACATACCCAAGGTTCAATAGTGTTGTCAGTTTGTCTTACATACAGTGCATTAGGATCATCTGCAATAGTGTTGTCAGTTTGTCTTACATACAGTGCATTAGGATCATCTGCATGGATCCTCAGCCATCTAAGTGTAGTTATTTTCAAGACTCATGGCAGCTTCAAGAGTATTAACAGCAACAAAGTCTTTCTGGCTCACTTGTTTTATAATAAAAAGTGAACTTAAACAAGCTTCAGCTATCACATACTTCCATTCAGTTGGGACCATAACATACATAACCCTACTTTTCTTTTCAATAATGGCAAAGGTGCAATTGTATGACAGAAAACTATGTCCTGATTCAAGAACTTCTGCACTGTTGAGGTGAAATATCCTGCCAAAACAAAATAGTTATACAAAAACATCATAGTCCAGTTATTGTTTTGACCTACACAATGGTCAGACCAAACAATTAAACAACTCTCTCTACCCACTGACAGTATGTCATACTTATGTATAGCATAATGAAACAAACAAGAGGCGATTTCAGCTGATCCTCTTTTGGCCTGACATTCATTCCATAAGTGCATTGTAATTTCCCCTTCTCCTGCATTGAAAATAGCAAAGTTGTGTGCACTAGTTGCCTTTGATAACACATACTTGAATGGTGCAATGTGGGACAAGAGAAGACCTGCTGCAAATCTACACGGAGAACAGCATTATCTTTGCTCATGTTTGACCTTTATATGTCAGCATTTAATTGTGTAGATGCTCTTTCAGCTCCTGCATGGTGCAGATCACTTTCCATCTGAATTTGTTTCAGTTTTTCCTCATCATCAGCACAAATAAGTTGTTCAAATAGTTCATCACAGTGCTAGCATTGGTCTGATCTTGAAACATCAAATTTCAAATTAAGTTCTCATTTAAAAATGTCTTTATATATGTGTTCACTGACTGAACTATTTGGATGAATCCCATTGAAAAGCCAACAAGCTTTACTTAAAGGTATATAGTACTAGTGTGTTTAACATTGACTGCTCTACCTGTGCCTACCTGAGACAGTGATGGTGTATGCAGCACTAGTATGTATAACATTGACTGCTGGACCTGTGCCTACCTGAGACAGTGATGGTGTATGCAGCACTAGTATGTATAACATTGACTGCTGGACCTGTGCCTACCTGAGACAGTGATGGTGTATGCAGTATCAGGCTGTATAACATTTGGTTTTATAATCAACCTGTCTGTGTCAGCACCATACTCTGTTGTCGTGCTGTCAAAGTGAAGGTTCTTGTCTGCACTCCATTGATAATAGCCAGGCAAGTCAGATCCCACACACAGAGACAAACAGTTCACTCTAAGGTAAATTATTTCTTCAATGTTTAGTGTTTCTGGTGCCCCACAGTTCTTCACACACCTGTAAAATATACAGTTTCGTTTACAAGACTAATATTGCTGTTCATAAGGTTTTACATAGCATAATGTGACCATATTTTCTCAAGCTGTAAACATTACACTTCTTGACTGACCTTTTTTTTAAATTACTGATGAGCTTAGGTCTTTAACTGAATGCTATTAGAAAATCTAAAGCCATATATATCTTTGAGAGGTAGAATTGGAACTGAAAAATTCAATGCCACAGCTATGATTTGAACCACAGATCCACCACTTACAAGGTGGATGCCCTAACCATTAAGCTACTGTAACATCCTGCCAGAATGACATTGAATTCTCCAACCAGTTTGTATTTCTCCCAGTAAACCATAAAGGGAATCTCACATCAGAGACAATTACCCATGTGGTGACTTACTATCCTAAGCAGTGGTGGCTCGTGACTTGTCGCAGTGGGTGTGAAATACATTGCATCCTCTCCACCTTTACTCCCTTTCTTTCTCTAACACACACCACACAATTCTAATTATAAATTCATATGGCCAATTGAGCTCTTATGTTTTGCTATTTTTTTTGTTTCAAATGACCAATATCACAAAAACAATTATTTGTCCAGACAGCATTTCTCTCACTCGCAAACAACAAGTGCGGAAAACAGCTTCTCTTATAAGTATAAACCCGAAAGATTTATTTCCTTTAGTTTCACCATGTTATTCATTTCCACACTTTCATAGATTCAAATTTCCTGCTATGTGCAGACACAACTGCATGCAACTTGCTGCCAGAACACAAACATAACAAACAGTAATAAACACTGTGACAAAATAACTATTCCAATCTGAAGTATCGGCCTTAGTAAATTACGACATGAAGAGTAATTATATGCATTTATAATCGCATGATAAGACTAGATGTAATTGTGTTTATAACATTAATATAATTGTCATTTTAATATAGATGGCTACATTATATTTAGAACCATCACGTTGGCTGCCTAGTAGGTTCTGCTAAACAATGTGAGGGAAATGCTCTAGCAAAGAAAACGGAGGGACTTGTACGAGAACGTAGTGCGCTTCCGTGGTAAGAATCGCATGTGTTGGCCTTGTCGATTATGCTGCCTTAACTCGCCATACTCTTAAATACAAGCTTTGCACCGCTCCCTGTGTACCCCTCACCTAAACGCTACCTTCGCCAGTCACTGCGCCCGCCACATCTAATTGCCGACAACAGCAGTGTCACCCATCGCATTATTGTCGACACTACCGCAAAGGAGCCGAAGGAAAGAGACAGAGCATGGCCGCATTGTTGGGGCGCTTGCCGAAAGAGAGAAAAGGATAGAGACTTCAAGAATCTTCCGCTTTGTATTTCACCGCAATAACTGAACTTTCCAGAATAGTGCCTGGGAGATATAAATAGCGGTAAAGTGCGACAGAAGAGTCAGTCAGACGTATGTGAAGCGTTGAGTAGTCGTGCCGACGGAAAGGACAGACGTATGTAAGCGTTGAGTAGTCGTGCCGACGGAAAGGACAGACGTATGTGAAGCGTTGAGCAGTCGTGCCGACGGAGAAGGGACAGTTCTTGTGTTACGAATTCGGAGCCGTGCTGTTGGAGAATCGGAAAAGACTTTCTTGCTGTTGCAACGAGTGTAAAAAGTTACTGTTTATGGAAATAAAAGTGTATCTTTATCCCGACTACATCTGTTTTCTTTACTTCACACCCAACCAAAAGTCACAATATTGGATTTATGTGTCTCAGCTTTTTGACTGAATGTGCTGACATTTGGTAAAGAGGGCACAGGAAAATTAAACGAGCAAGTTCATATACAAGAAAGTTGGACATTCGACTTTCTCATATGCATGTCTATACACATTCGCATGCAGAAAAAATTAGCAGGCGTGCAGTTGCGAGTATGCAATCACCCAGGAACTGCCACTGATCCCAAGTACTTTAAGTCCCAGGATTAAATAACCTTCAGATGGTAATTATATTTATTTATGCCAACAAACTTACTATTCGTGTTTTTAACACACAAACCGTGACTTAATACCATACTACTGTTTGAGAATTAGAACTGGAACTTAAAAATTCATTGCCACAGCTGTATAAAATATGAACTGGTTTGAGAATTCAATGTCATTCTGGCAGGTTGTCACAGTAGCTTAATGGTTATAGCACCTACCTAGTAAGCGGAGGGTCTGTGGTTCAAATCCCAGCTGTGGCATTGAATTTTTAAGTTCCAGTTCTACCTCTCAAACATTGCCCACACACGGCTTGTGTGTTTAAGAACACCAACAGTAAAATATGATTTGAAGCTTTCCTTCACTCTTGCTAGTCATTCACCATCCTGATGTTCGGAGAGATGTAAACTCCCAAAACGTCGATGTTTCTTAATCACTACGCCTGTCTCGAAGCCCGAGAGCATTTTAAATACCAACAGTAAGTTTGTTGGCATAAATAAATAATAATTATCATACTACTGTACTGTGCTGGTGCTTTTAAACACAGAAGCTGTGTATGGGCAAGGTATGAGAGGTAGAATCGGAACTGAAAAATTCAATGCCACAGCCAGCATTTGGACCACAGACCTTCCACTTTATGTGCAGCTGCTCTAACCACTGAGCTACTGTAACAATCTGCCAGTACCGGTTTATATTTTTCCCAGTAGACCACAAAGGGAATCTCACATCAGAGATAAATACCCCAAGGGCAACTTACACTTAATGCCCAGCTGTGGCATTGAATTTTTCAGTTCCGATTCTACCTCTCAAACAGCAGCTTGTCATTAATAATTGCTTTATTGTGGTGCTGTTTTTATAATAAGTTGCTTTGTATGCGCTGAGCTATGAGTATCTTTTTCTACCCCAGGTCGTGGTACTAGATGGAATGAACAAACACTCTATGTTTATTTCACTATAATATATTACTTTATTAACACTTTTTCTCATCTTTTCACTTTCATCACACCAATTTATATTATATTGATAGTCTTTCCAGTTTTTTAACAACTTTAGAACAAAAGCTTCATGAAAGTTTAATCAATTTTCTACTCACATCCAAGAGCACTATAAAAACATGTCTTCTCATATCAAGCACACGGGGACTATTAACAAATTCTAGCGCCGCATCACATGATGCTACCTTCTTTTTGTGTACATCCGCGTATGCATTCATCAAATAGTTCCCGGATTGCTAGGGAAGCGATCCTTAGCCATTCTCCCTTCGCTTTCAATATTGAACACATATAATTCCTTTATTTATACATATATATTAAATTTAAATATGGAAATATTTATGACATCTTTAAACAAACTTAATTCTTTTTAACAATGAACAATAGAAAGACATTTTCATCACTCAACCAACTCGTACCAATACCAAAAACAAATTACACTCTCAACAAATATTTACATAAATGATTTTCTTTTGGGTTCTTACAATATTCTGTCTCAATTGTTATTCAAAATATTCTCCTGTATGAATACTTGTGAATGCATCTGAACCATTTGTTGTATTATTTGTTCCAATCTGCTCAATGCACCTCCAAAACGTGGTTTTTTAATGGCATCTTCTGCCAACAAAAATTGTTGTCCATGCATTTTGTTGTTGATCATCAGAAACAGAGGGAAGTGATTGTGAGCCAAATGAACACTGTACAGCAGATGAGCTGAGTGTTGAAACAGTCGGTTGTTAGATGAGTGCCAACATTGTCTCGATGAACAACAATACGGTCATTCTTGTTTGTTTTCTTTATTTCAGTGAAGACTTGCAGCAAACAAATGGTTGTATGCCATTCACAACTGACTGCTTTACACTTCTCTGCAGACACTGTTGTCACATGATCAGTTTTTTCTGGAAAAGAAGGTGACCATTTGTTTCAAAGTGCTTCAACTGCATACAACTTTTGTTGGACTAGATTCATCTTGAAATACTGGGTGCTGTTTACATTCTGGCTCATGCACATAGATCCATGATTAATCACCTTAAGAGTCTTATCTACATGTTTTGAAGCACCATCATTTATATTTCTTGAGCATTCGTCTGCACTAATTGACACTAATTGACTCTTTTTGAGATTGCTGGTGAACCTTTTTCACTGCTGCTGGTGAACTAGGGTTGCCCCTATCTGGCAGTATGTTGCATGACCATCTTGTACAGAATCAGTGTTTCCTGACACGAGAACTGATGTTGGAATGTTATCTATCACTGAGTGAACGGCGACCACAATGAAACCCATTAGACTAGCATTTCACAGTGGCAAAGTCAAAGTTCTATTAATGGCCAGGAGCATCATTCCAAGTTAAGAGAATAGTGTGGTAAAGTTAATAATTTGGCAGGAGAAAGTTGCATTTCTATTGTACCAAACTCGACTTCAACTTTACCAACATTTTATCACTGCAAAATGCTTTTTGACCACTTGTGAGTGTTTTCAAAGAAAAATACAATAAACAGAACTTAATCATTACATTTGTATCTTAATATTTTGAATGACTTGCACTGATGGTCCGCCAATCCTCGTGTTCTTACCATCAGCCATTGAGAACAAGGGGGTCGGCTCTAACCTCTACGGCCAAGATATAAACAAGCTAGAAGTTGAAGAGACAGCACAGTTCCTGTGGTGCTGCCAAAGAAAGCATTAGCCCTGAAGAAGCTCTACATAGTAGAGTGAAACGTTGGCAACAACAACACAACCAAGATGCGGCCTTCCCCGAAAAACTTATTATTATTATTGTTTCTCCTTTGTTATCAATTGATGTTGGCCATGTTTCCTTCCACTGAACAGCTTTGGATTTGATACTGACATTTAAAAAATAAATACAATATTCATATAGCAAGGAATTAATACATATTCAATGGATATAACTTGACACATGAAATATAGTGTGAATTTTCTCATCAATTCACTCAGACACATGATTCATACTACAAGCTATTGACAGTGGAACAACATAAATTGATGAATATTAATAAATATTAGTGACCAAAACTTCACTTGTCTTTTATGATCACATAAAATCGACAAAAAAACCCATACATAATAATTCATATCCTTACCCCATAAGCTGCAAAGAGTTTAACATCTTCTTTGTTGGAAAAAGTAAAAGAAATCTGGAGATTATGCACAGAGAAAATCTCAGGAACATCAGAAACAAAGAAATGTGAGCATCTTACCATTTTTTGGAAGGGGAAGCACAATATAGAACACCAAATTTATTTATAACAAGGTGTTGAGGCTCCAACAGCATTACCTATGTGGGAAAAGATCTTTATAAGGAAATATGAAAAAAAATTTGCTACTTTCAACACCACATTTGATAAGAACCAAAACTTCAAGTTCACTAGATCACCAAGAAAGGTGCCTTATTTGTCACCATAGAGTTCTATAAACCAAAATCCAATGTTTACATATGCTGACAATGTTACAAAGGATCTAAGAAAATGTGTTCAACATAAATACCTTAAATAAATGGAACATTGAGAATTAGTTTGGCTCAAATTCCATTAAAAGCTTTGATATTGTTTTATTGTTTATTCACATACATAAACACATGTATGAATCTAAAATAAGAACAAATTAGAAACTAAAAACTTCACTTATCTTAGTATGTTGATATCCTTTTTCTATTTTACTGACCCAGGGGTTTCAAGCTATATTCTCAAAGTCATATAAACAAAATCGTTGCCAAGCTACAATCTTTTATTTTTGTGAAAAACAATTATTCATATTCAATTTTTTATTTACCAATCTCTGAAAACAAAAATTTAAAAATACAATCCATAGAGGGCAATTCAAAGTTCATGACATGGTTCCTGTTTTTTAAAATAAAAATTTTTTCCCAAACCATTAAATCTATCGGATTACTTAACTGTTTTAATAATTTAACCTCTGAATTAATTTCATGATTAAATGACCAAAAATGATCTGCCACAGCTGATTTATCAGTTTGTTTATATTTAATATTTCTAAAATGTTCTTTTATTCTGGTTTCTAGATGACGTTTAGTTTTACCAATATAAACTTTATCACAATCTAAACAGCTAAATTGATAAATGCCAGAACTTTGAATTGCCCTCTATGGATTGTATTTTTAAATTTTTGTTTTCAGAGATTGGTAAATAAAAAATTGAATATGAATAATTGCTTTTCACAAAAATAAAAGATTGTAGCTTGGCAACGATTTTGTTTATATGACTTTGAGAATGAGCTGGATATAGCTTGAAACCCCTGGGTCAGTAAAATAGAAAAAGGATATCAACATACTAAGATAAGTGAAGTTTTTAGTTTCTAATTTGTTCTTATTTTAGAATCTTGTTGCTTCACTGTTAATAGCTTCAATTTTTACTTAATTTAACATGTATGAATGTTGTACTCACACTAATGAAAGAAGAGGAGCTTCACCATCGACTGCAGTAATCACCTGACTGGCTGAGGATGGGCCAGGAAGAATATTGCTTCTTGGGTAGTCACCCACAGTCGGTGCATCCTGCAGATCCACACTCACTGTTACTGTGAAGTTATATGTACCCACTTGCAACATGCCTGGCTCCAACATTAAAACACTTCCTGAAAATGTGAGAAGATACAATCTTGTTTCAGTGTGACAAAGCCATCACTAAAATAATCTAAGGACAGATGTGGTGATTATAAGAAGATAAAATGTATGTGAGAGTGCTTTTTGACAATATTTTCATCATTGAAGTGCCCAATGTTTTAAGGCACACGTGGGCTTTAAAACGTCTTCTAATATGAATTCCTAAATTACTAAAGCACCAAATAGGATAAGTAAAGCATATGTACCAGAATACAAACACTCAAACACTTTGGAGTTATATAACAACATGCTTTTTTTCTAAGTTTAATGTGCTTTAATATGGTAGGCCATACTGAACGATGAATAAAATGGGTAAATGATACCAAATGATTCCAAGTTCCATTGAGCTTAAAATTTCCCAATGTTTATCTTCTCATGATAATGGAATATCCTGGAAAAATCTGACTGAGATTCACACTTGATATACAAGTCATTATCAGAGACTGACAATGTGAGTATGTGACTCAAGAAACTGGTATAGTCACTGGAAATATTCACAACTTCTCAAAGATAAGTGAACTCTCGTCCCTACATATTTATTGTATTTATTGAATTTTACTGCTTCATTGTTAAAAGTTTGTTTTTTCATTTATTCTTGTTGTTTTGCCCAACATAATCCTTTACTTCTGTCCAAACTAATTCAATTATATATTCATGATGTTCTCGGGCTTTGAGCCAGGCGTAGTGATGAAGAGACATCGACATTTCGGGAGTGTACATCTCTCCCATCATCAGGATGATGAATGACCAACAAGAGTGAAAGGACCAGTATATGTACTGTCTGCTAATACAGACCGAGCAGAAAACACAAAGTCTAATCTTGAGGTGGTTCAATGCTCCATTGGAATCTGTGCTTTCTGAGCCAGTCAATCTCCAATTTTAAGGCTGGTTTCCAGGAGGCACTAAACTGCAATCTGGCATCCCAGTTCAGTGTGCTTTTCTCAAAAGAGATGGACTGAGCCTCCTTAACCCTCCGTTCCCAGAAATCGCTATATTTTGCCACACTGGTAGTTTCTTTGAAGTTAGCTCTGTGGTCTTTTTCAAAGCAGTGCTCCGCCAGCCCTGACTTGTCAGGCTGCATTAAGCGTATGGACCGTTCTTGCTCCTTGACTCTGGTGGAAATGGCCCTGCCGGTTTGCCCTATGTACGGCGTCCCACATTCACAGGGTATATGGTATACCCCTGGTACATTAAGGTCCAGTTTGTCCTTTACTGGTCTCACTAGGTGTTTGAACTTCAAAGGCGGCTTGTGGATGGTTCTGATGTTGTGTTTGGTGAGAATTCTACTGATTCTGCCAGATAGATTGCCCGTATATGGGATGGAGGCAGTGGCGGTCGGCTTGTCTGGTGTTTTGTTGTGATTATGGTATTCCTTTCTTGGCCCTAGAGATTGAGGATTCAATATCTACGGAGTAGCCATTTTGGTGGAAAGTGTGCCTCAGGTGCTGTAGTTCTTGCTTTAGGTGGCTGGGATCGGAGATAGACACAGCTCTGTGGGCCAGAATGTTGAGAACTCTGATCCGTTGTGATTTATGATGGGAAATGCAAGCATTCAAATAGAGGTCAGTGTGTTGCTTTGTGGTACACTGCATGCCCCAGAGTACCATTGTTGTTTCTGGAGACCAGATTGTCCAAAAATGCCAGAGTTCCGTCCTTCTCCACTTCCATGGTGAACTGAATTTGGGGTCGGAGGCTGTTGAGGTGTGTCAAGAAGCTTGGCAAAGTGTCTAGTCCATGTGGCCATATAATGAACGTGTTGTCAACGTATCGGTAGAAATGAGATGGCTTGAGTGAAGCTGTGGCAAGTATAGAATCTCACATTTTTGCCAAGCAGTTATTCTCTCAGATTCTAGAGCAGCAATTATAGCAATTACTTCTAAGTTGTCACCAAAAAACCAAACAATTATAGAATGTTGGAAAATCCTTACCCATCTAACAGCACTTCAAAAACACCTAGTCTTCCAATGGATACCAGCTCACTGTGGACTGAGTGGTAATGAGAAAGCTGATTTTCTTGCAAAAAAAGGTACCAGCAGTGTACAGAAATCTACCATTTTATGCAGCTAAAAGATTAGTCAACTCTGAATTCAAAAAATGATTGGAAAATATTACTATGAAAAATCAAAAAATAAAAGATGGGAACTACCAAACATTCAAACAGTAATATATAAACTGAGGCTTTCACAGCCGGCGTCTTGAAGATAAATGTTGTGTTCCGGGCTTTTGGGTCATGGTTCACTCAAGAACTTCTAGACCATGGCTCATAAGCCTGGAACACAACATTTATATTCAAACAGTAATTTCTGAGTATCCTCAAAAAATGGCAGTTGCAACCTTCAGGTTGATTACAGGACATGATTGTCTGGCAAAACATATAAACAGAATTGGGATATATTCTTCACCACTCTGTCCTCTATGTGATCTGCAAGAGGAAATGGATTGAGGCCACCTTCAAATATGCCCGGCCACTTCTAATGCCCCATCCATCAGTGAAAAATAATGGAGAGCCAGAGGATTAATGACTTCATTGTCAGAAACCCAGCATTTGCTAACAACAACAACAACAACAACAACAACAACAACAACAACATCAACAACAACAAGATTCTGTTGCTTCACTGCTAATAGCTTCATTTTTCCTTGAGTTAAGTTTGGTATTTAACTGACTTTTCTTAAGTTATATGTATGTCCAGACACACAGATCTTCTCCTTAAAGTGCTCTTTTTGTGGTGAAATGTCAGTAGCTACCTATATACCGAAGTATGCACATATACTAAGCCTAAGCCTACCTGTGTAAGTAGATAATGGTAATGGAGGACTGCAACTCCATGAGAAGATGAGATAGCTCATAGCTGTGTTGCTGGGTTCATTCTCATCTACTGAACTTGAAGCATTTATCACAGTCACTTGTTGCACACCCACAGTCTTCTCTGTTCCATCTGCTATTGCTGTGTGTATGACTTTTGGATCCACGGAGAAGTAACACTGTAACATTGTACAAAATGCATGTCTGTTCATCCAAAAGAACCTAGTTTCCGGGCTTGTAGGTCGTCGTCCAGTTGATGAATTAGCGTCTGATGCTTTGCTGGTTTATACTCTAGTCATCCTCTGTGAAGATGCCCACAGAGTTATGGGCAAAATGATAGATACTACAAGCCCAGAAACCACATTTTATTGGATCAAGGTGCAAGCATTATGTGAAGACTGGCTGTGTTAACTTCAAGTGACTGGAGTACGGTTATGGGAACAAGAGCGAGTCTGAGTGTATTGAAGCCTGGCCATGTTACATTGTTTGTAGTTGAAACGAGAGGGGAAGGAGGGAAAACAAAATGATGCTGACACTGCAATGCTAAATACCTACTCCAGTAAACAAAAAGAAATAACAATGTTTCATGTGATTTTGGTTTTACATTATGTTGTTAGCTAATGCTGGATTTCTGACAATGAAGTCATTAATCCTCTTGCTCTCCAATATTTTTCACTGATGGATGGGGCACTAGAAGTGGCAGGGCATATTTGAAGGTGGTCTCGGTCCATTTCCTCTTGCAGATCACATAGATGACAGAGTGGTGAGGAATATATCCCAATTCTGTTTAAATGTTTTGCCAGACAATCATGTCCTGTAATCAACCTGAAGGTTGCAACTGCTGTTTTTCGAGGATACTCAGGAATCACTGTTTGAATGTTTGGTAGTTCCCATCTTTTATTCTTTGATTTTTCATAGTAATATTTTGCAATAATTTTTTTGAATTCAGAGTTGACTAATCTTTTAGCTGCATAAAATGGTAAATTAACTATAGATTTTTGTACACCGCTGGTACCCTTTTTTGCAAGAAAATCAGCTTTCTCATTACCACTCAGTCCACAGTGAGCTGGTATCCATTGGAAGACTAGGTGTTTTTGAAGTGCTGTTAGATGGCTAAGCATCTTCCAACATTCTATAATAGTTTGGTTTTTTGGTGACAACTTGGAAGTAATTGCTATAATTGCTGCCCTGGAATCTGAGAGAATAACTGCTTGCTGAAAATGTGAAATTCTGTACAAAAGATTTTGTAGGGCCATTCGAATTGCTTCAATTTCTCCATCAAAGTTAGTAGTTCCATAACTTAAAGATTTGTAATAGGAAAAGAGGTGACACGTGACTCCAGCACCTGCTCCATCTTTGTTTGATATAAATGATCCATCAGTATAAATATGGAGCCACTCATGTTCTGGAAATCTAGTATGGATTGTCTCTAATGCCAATAATTTTACAACACTAGTTGGAGTATCACTTTTCTTAACTTCTTCTGTCAGGTGTAAATAATATGTGATGTCTAATGTATGTGTTGGATTGACTTTAGATATGAAGTTTTCCTTTGAATTAGGAAGGTCTCCATCCTTCTTGATGTCTTGAATTTTGGAAAGAAAGCTCTCCTGAGTCTTTAGTGTATGTGTAAAATTTCTCTTGTGCCATGTATTGAATGGGAGTCTGATCAACTTTTCGTGTTGAATAAGAGCCGCTTTTTCTATTTCATATTCAATGGGATATTGGTTGGTTAGTATTTCCATAGCTGCTATTGGTGTGGTTTTGACAGCACCTGTAATTAATCTCAGACTTTGGTTTTGAAAGATTTGAATTTTTTTTGTGTTTGCTGTTACAAGAACTTCGCTGCAGTAAGTAAACAATGGTTTTATATATATATTATATGTTGTGTTAAGTGTTGCTCTGGAACATCCCCACTTCATTCCTGTTAGACGTTTTAACAGTGAAAGGCGCCTCTCTGCTCTTTGTATTACATTTTCTATTTGTTTGGTCCATGTAAGTTTGGTATCAAATGTAACTCCTAAATACTTTGCTTCCTTTGTTTCTGGTAATTGTTGACCCTCAAAATTTATTTTTATTTTTAGTGGTTTTTTTCTTAGTGAAAAGATTTGGTAGTTTGATTTCGTTGTATTAACAGTCATTAAATTTTCTATGGTCCACCTCTGTAAGTTGGTTAAGGATTGTTGCATGGTTTTTTCCAGTTCTGTACTTTTGCTTTTTGGTTTTGAAGTCCACATTACTAAATCATCAGCAAATAGTGCACACTTCACGCCTGATTCTTGTATTTGTTGTGGTAGATCATTAATAAATATATTAAAAAGTGAGCACTGCACCTTGTGGCAAGCCACGGTGTATTTGTTTATATTTAGATATATTTCTTCCCTATCTGGTTGCAATAAAGCGTTGTGTTAGGAAATGACATAGCCATGAAAACATTGGACCTTGTATCCCTATTTTTTTTACTTTCTTTAGTAGTTTTGTTCTGCATATAGAATCATATGCACTTTGGAAATCAATAAAAACTGATAAATTATCTTCTTTTCTATTGAAGGAGTCTTTGATTTCTTGACTGAGAAGTAAGACTTGTTCATTTGTAGAGTGGAACTCTCTGAATCCAGCTTGACATGGGGATATTAAATTTTGTGATTCTAGGAACCAATTTAACCTGTTTGACACCATTCTTTCCATCACTTTTGCTATTATGCTGGTAAGAGCTATTGGTCTATAATTTTTTATTTCTGATGCTGTTTTGTCTTTCTTCAAGAGTGGGACAATTATTGCTTTTCGCCATTCAGCAGGTACAGTGGTTTTCCAGGATAGATTGTAGAGTTTCAGTAGTTGTTGTTTTGCTGTTTTTCCAAGGTTTTTTATGAACTCTGGATGTATGTGATCTGGTCCAGGAGACTTTTTGTTTTTTAGATTATCTATTGCAATGTTCAATTCTTGCATATTAAAATTTTGAAAAAAGATATTGCACTGAGTGTTAGGATTACATTCTCTTTCTTGTTTCGAATCTTTCTTAAATTCTTTACGTGAGTCTTTGTCATCAAAATAATACATAGATTGCTAGGGATTTAAGTGCAGATATTTGTATTGGTAACTCAGGACAATGTAATGAACATTACATGAACATTTACTTAATTTGCAGAATAATAACTTTAATTGCAACAGTAGAATGTTTTCAGCTTTATTAGTAGCTCCAAGTACATGTGGTACACATAAGCCATACACATTCATTTTCCAAGAGAGTGTGAGAGGGAAAAGCAGAGCAAGCTTTCTGCAAGGTTAACGACCTTAGACTATAGGTCTTGAAGGTCTGAACACATGGAAACAAACCAGATAGTCTATACTGACAGGCATTGTCCAGTTTGTGGTGTAGTTACGACCATGCAAATAACATCAGCTAGTAAATTATGTGACATGTTTGTGGAAAAATTGTTAGATGCAGAGAACAAATAACTGACATCCTGAAGTAGATACGTATGTGGTACCAGTTATCAAAATATTTGCACTTATATCCCTAGCATTGTGTATAGTCATAGATCATAGAATGTCAAAAATGACTTAAGAAGATTCCTTTACAAATCAGATTGCACTTTTTGCACGAGCATTTGATATTTAGCACTGATTTTTATTCACCCCCCTTGCTTTTAGAAAGGTGTATGTTATGAAACCATACAAATATTTAATGTTCGTCTTAATGATCTTAAGGAAAAGCTGACAGTTTCAATGCTTTTAAAATTGCTGCCAAAGAGTACCTATGTTCAAAATCATTTTATTGTGTACAAGATTATCTGAATGGCAAATTATCGTGTTAATGATTATGTAACTTGGTAAGTAGTCTCTAGGTGCTTTAGTGAGAAATCATTGTCAGTTACATTTGATGACTTCTAGAAAGCTACTTAAATGTGTGTGTATTGAACAACATCAATAATGGGACATGGCAGGAAAAGGTCTAGTGAAAGTTTAAAACAAAGCTCAATTTGTATTTGTGAATATACATTATGTTTGTCTTATAACTACAGGAAAGATTTGATTTTGTTTCTCCGTTATTCCAGCTTTGTTTTTTGTGCCTGTATATGATGTGTTTTTATGCTATAGTTTACATTTCCATTGTAAGTGTAAAATTCTGCTCTTCATTATCCAGGGGATACACAAAGAGTGTATTTGAGGGTGCTGAGATAGGAATGATTGAAACTTACAGTCAATCACACCTTCATTCATTGGTCACTTTTAGAGATTTATCCATATGAGGGGGATACCAACTAGATCACTAAATAGGTTAAACAAAGTATTTGATGGGTCAGCAATCATTAGCCAACTTTTTAAATATTTGTAGAACAAAAAGACAAATAGGAGTGCATAGAGACTAAACTTCCCAGTCAGGAATTATACCCTGATGAGTAGTTAATAACTACACTTTGGGAAAACCCTCTCAGAGATCTATTTTCACTTCACTGTCACTACAGAAGGTATTCTGTAACCATCTAGTACTAACTGCTTATGCAAAAATGTGTGCAGACAGGAAATGAGCAGAACGAGTCATTTAATCAATGCGGCCAATCAGCATATGGAATGATAATTTTCTAAAATAATTTATTAAATTCCCTGACATCCTTCAATATTTACTGCTGGTTTAATGTACGAGTATATACTGTTTTATTTATCTGTTTATGAACAGGTGCAAATTGGTACACTATTCCTTTAAGTATAAAAGAGTTCGATTGCAGTGCTTCAATATTACAGTTATATGTTTACCATAAATAAGTTTTAACAAAGAACAAAATGTTACAATACAAATAGGTACCTACAAAATCTTACAATACAAAAATGTAGACTCCACACGATCTTTGTGGAATAGATTTTTTTGGTGGAGTGAACCATTTGCAAGAAATCCCTTGTCATATTAAATCAAGGAAAATTGAAGCTATTAACAGTGAAGCAACAGAATTTAAAATAAGAACAAATTAGAAACTGAAAGCTTTACTTATCTTAGTGATATTGCAAGATCTTCAAACATGACTAGTTTCAAGTTGTACCCTCAGGGGTCTCCGTCTAGGGGATATGTGAATGGCAACCACAAGGTACCCAAGCTGAGCAGAACATTACTTCCACTTACTGGTGTTTTGCTCCTCACTGTAACTTTCCTATCTGACCTTACCTTGGTCATCTCTTGTTCTCTTCCGACCCCGATGCTATTAGGGTTCCTGTGGGCTAGGGAGTCTTTATTTTTCCAACCTCTCCATTTCTCTAATTTTTCTATAAAACCTTAACCCCTAACATGCTGACCTGTCATGGCATGTAATACGTCTTCTGATTGGTAATCAGAGGATATGGTCGGTGAATTTATTTTGATAATTCTCCCGGCCAGGTCGGTGAGACCCGTAAACCAACGACAGGTGTGGTCCTCCAGACATTCTGGGGGTTGTGAGAGAGCGATGTGACCGCCAAAACATAAAAATATGGTGCTCTCTAAAAAACGGTTACTATTACTGCTATTGCTCTTTCTTTTTTTATGGTTTTACATTAAGGATCGTCTATTATTTACAAAAACATTTATGATACTAAATGTTTTCAAACTTCCAAGAAAGAAGACAATAATATATTTATGATACTGTTGAAATTTTGTGCATTTTTTGACTGGTATCAATATTATTGACCATTATAAAAAAATATTATAAAATTTCTTTATGAATCAATCAAATGTATTGTAAAAAGAAAAACCTGATGTGCTGCACTCACATGATTTTCTCTACTCTTGTACTAACCATTCTTACAAACTCCTATTCCTATATCTTCATCTTAGTTGAGATAAACATTTGTACAAATTATCTTATTGTTTATCTTCTTGTAGGTACAATGGGAATATAGGGATAGAGTAGATTTGGAGTGATAGTCAAATCTTTTAAAGCTTTGAAATTTCATTCTCTTTGCATGGCTAAGATATAAAAAAATGAATAAAGATCTACTATTTGGAGAAAGCATAAGTATTCTAAAACTAACGCAAATAACAAAGAATATTTCTGAAAGGGCTCACTCCACAAAAAAAAAATGCATTTGGACATAAATTGTGTGTTTTAACAATATCCACATTTTTGTATAGAAAGAAAATTTAATGACTGTTAACACAACAAAATCAAACTACCAAATCTCTTCACTAAGAAAAAAACCGCTAAAAATAAAACTAAGTTTTGAGGGTCAACAATTACCAAAAACAAAGGAAGCAAAGTATTTAGGAGTTACATTTGATACCAAACTTACATGGACCAAACAAATAGAAAATGTAATACAAAGAGCAGAGAGGCGCCTTTCACTGTTAAAACGTCTAACAGGAATGAAGTGGGGATGTTCCAGAGCAACTCTTAACACAACATACAATGTATATATAAAGCCATTATTTACTTACTGCAGCGAAGTTCTTGTAACAGCAAACACAAAAAAATTCAAATCTTTCAAAACCAAAGTCTGAGATTAATTACAGGTGCTATCAAAACCACACCAATAGCAGCTATGGAAATACTAACCAACCAATATCCCATTGAATATGAAATAGAAAAGGCGGCTCTTATTCAACACGAAAAGTTGATCAGACTCCCATTCAATACATGGCACAAGAGAAATTTTACACATACACTAAAGACTCAGGAGAGCCTTCTTTCCAAAATTCAAGACATCAAGAAGAATGTATACCTTCCTAACTCAAAGAAAAACTTCATATCTAAAGTCAATCCAACACAAACATTAGACATCACATATTATTTACACCTGACAGAAGAAGTTAAGAAAAGTGATACTCCAACTAGTGTTCTAAAATTATTGGCATTAGAGACAATCCATACTAGATTTCCAGAACACGAATGGCTCCATATTTATACTGATGGATCATTTATATCAAACCAAGATGGAGCAGGGGCTGGAGTCCATACTAAATCACTGGAACATGAATGGTTCCATATCTTGTATATTTAAACAAGCAATTTTTGTATATAATAACAATAACGATGACGACGATGACGATGTCACGTTGACTTTAGATATGAAGTTTTCCTTTGAATTAGGAAGGTGTACATCCTTCTTGATGTCTTGAATTTTGGAAAGAAGGCTCTCCTGAGTCTTTAGTGTATGTGTAAAATTTCTCTTGTTCCATGTATTGAATGGGAGTCTGATCAACTTTTCGTGTTGAATAAGAGCTGCTTTTTCTATTTCATATTCAATGGGATATTGGTTGGTTAGTATTTCCATAGCTGCTATTGGTGTGGTTTTGATAGCACCTGTAATTAGTCTCAGACTTTGGTTTTCAAAGATTTGAATTTTTTTGTATTTGGAATATTAATGTGTTGAAATGCTTAATTCCTGAGAGGTAGAACTGGAACTTAAAAATTCAATGCCACAGCTGGGATTTGAACCACAGACCTTCCGCTTATTTTACGTTTCAGTTCTAGCTTTCAAACTTTGCTCACACACAGCTTGTGTGTTTAAAAACACCAACAGTAAGTTTGTTGGCATAAATAAATAATAATTACCATCTGAAGGTTATTTAATCCTGGGACATAAAGTACTTACAATAGTAAGTCACCATTGGGGTAATTGTCTCTGATGTGAGACTGCCTTTGTGGTTTACCAGGAGAAATACAAACTGGTTTGAGAATTCAATGTCATTCTGGCAGGTTGTCACAGTAGCTTAATGGCTAGAGCACCTGCCTAGTAAGCGGAGGGTCTGTGGTTCAAATCCCAGCTGTATAGGTTGCGCGTTCGTTCTTGACGAATGACCTTGAGCAGAAATCCAATGAGTGAGCCTACCCTTAATAAACAGGTCAGCAAATGTTTATGCTACGATAACAGACACCTCTGTTTTCCTCTGTCGCGTTTGTGTATACAGTTGACTGCAGAAGTTTTGTGCGGTACGGATGTATGTATGCATGCAACGAAAATAGCAATTCAGACGAGGGAGAGATGTCGGGAATAGAATAAATGCAAGAAAGTTAAGTGGAAACAGTTATAGAGGTATAGTGTATAATACGTGTGGCTGATATTACTGCAAGTGTCATAAATTGATTTGTAGTGTTGTACTACTTCAGCTCAGAAGCATGCGCGTCATCTCACTGCAGACTGTACCTCCTCTCTCTCGTTCCCGCAAAAGCTGAGTAGAGACTCGCATTCAACCTTTCATATAAAATTTTCATTCGTCAAGAAGTAACGCGCGACCTATAGCATTGAATGTTTAAGTTCCAGTTCTACCTCTCTAACTTTGCCCACACACGGCTTGTGTGTTTAAAAACACCAACAGTAAGTTTGTTGGCATAAATAATAATTCCTGTGGTATTTTAATCAAAATCGTTAAAATGTTTGAGAAAATAAGCATGTTTGAAATTTGTTCTCTGCATTTAAAGGGTAGTTTGGGGTGGTTAGATGCTTGGTATTTCATTTTTGAGTCATGCTGTTGTGTTGATGCAACTTACAGTGTTTTGTTTTGAGCCCTTTTGTTTATCAGAGGGTCTGGCAGGTATCTCGTCCACATCCACCTCCAGTGCGTGCAAACCATATTGTAAACTAAAAGCTGGCATCGTGAAACTTGTAGTATTTGCTCCAGGTTTGGTACTGTAAATTTTATTTAGTCCTGAAAAATATACAACATATCCACTCAGTATCAAATAACACAGGTAAACACTACAGAAACAAAACAAATATTTTATTATGGAAAGGCATCTGAAAATTATTAAAATCCACAGGCTTTGTCACAATAATCTTAACATTTGTATGCATATGTAGTTGGGCTACCAAATTTCACTTTTCCATGCAAGATAGTTTTAATAAAAAACATATTTATCGGATCTTTTGCTTTAATTTTAGTGTCATATAAGAAATGCTTCATATAAAGTGTTGTGTGTTATAAATAAAGTAAACTCTGGCTGTATGAGGGTAATCCAAAAAGTAAGGTCTCTGAAGCACTGGGGTGGCAGGGAAACTGTTTGTGTGGATATTGGCCATACTGCTTTTTTCCTTCCACCCTCCACTCTCAACAGAAACCGCCGCACATCCACTGTAGCACTTGGTCTTGGCTTGGTGGCAATTGTAATGGGGTTCCAGGTGCAAAGTTCACACAGTTAGTCAGTTTTTTCAGTACAAAATGGGTTAAACCAATTGAAAATCATCAATGGTTGATGGAAATGTATGGAGAGTCTTGCACGGATGTCCAAAATATCTGCAAGTGGTGTAGAGAGCTTGCAGATGGTCGTACGTAAATTATTGATGAAGAAAGAAGCAGGATACCGTCAATTCCTGATGAGAAAATTGCAAAGGTAGAACAAATGGTGCTTCAAGATCAGAGCATCACTCTCGATGAGCTCTGCATTGTTGTTTCTGAGGTTTCTTGAAGCACCATTCATCGGACTGTGATTGAAGAGTTGAAATTTCAGAAGGTGTGCACAAGATCGGTGCATCACTCTTGATGAGCTCTGCATTGTTGTTTCTGAGATTTCTTGAAGCACCATTCATCGGACTGTGATTGAAGAGTTGAAATTTCAGAAGGTGTGCACAAGATCGGAGCATCACTCTCGATGAGCTCTGCATTGTTGTTTCTGAGGTTTCTTGAAGCACCATTCATCGGCCTGTGTTTGAAGAGTTGAAATTTCAGAAGGTGCTTCAAGATCGGTGCATCACTCTCGATGAGCTCTGCATTGTTGTTTCTGAGGTTTCTTGAAGCACCATTCATCAGACTGTGATTGAAGAGTTGAAATTTCAGAAGGTGCTTCAAGATCGGTGCATCACTCTCGATGAGCTCTGCATTGTTGTTTCTGAGGTTTCTTGAAGCACCATTCATCGGCCTGTGTTTGAAGAGTTGAAATTTCAGAAGGTGCTTCAAGATCGGTGCATCACTCTCGATGAGCTCTGCATTGTTGTTTCTGAGATTTCTTGAAGCACCATTCACTAGACTTGTTTGAAGAGTTGAAATTTCAGAAGGTGTGCACAAGATCGGTGCATCACTCTCGATGAGCTCTGCATTGTTGTTTCTGAGATTTCTTGAAGCACCATTCACTGGACTTGTTTGAAGAGTTGAAATTTCAGAAGGTGTGCACAAGATCGGTGCATCACTCTCGATGAGCTCTGCATTGTTGTTTCTGAGATTTCTTGAAGCACCATTCATCGGACTGTGATTGAAGAGTTGAAATTTCAGAAGGTGTGCACAAGATCGGTGCATCACTCTCGATGAGCTCTGCATTGTTGTTTCTGAGATTTCTTGAAGCACCATTCATCGGACTGTGATTGAAGAGTTGAAATTTCAGAAGGTGCTTTAAGATCGGTGCATCACTCTCGATGAGCTCTGCATTGTTGTTTCTGAGGTTTCTTGAAGCACCATTCATCGGACTGTGATTGAAGAGTTGAAATTTCAGAAGGTGTGCACAAGATCGGTGCATCACTCTCGATGAGCTCTGCATTGTTGTTTCTGAGATTTCTTGAAGCACCATTCACTGGACTTGTTTGAAGAGTTGAAACTTCAGAAGGTGTGCACAAGATCGGTGCATCACTCTCGATGAGCTCTGCATTGTTGTTTCTGAGGTTTCTTGAAGCACCATTCATCGGACTGTGATTGAAGAGTTGAAACTTCAGAAGGTGTGCACAAGATCGGTGCATCACTCTCGATGAGCTCTGCATTGTTGTTTCTGAGGTTTCTTGAAGCACCATTCATCGGACTGTGATTGAAGAGTTGAAACTTCAGAAGGTGTGCACAAGATCGGTGCATCACTCTCGATGAGCTCTGCATTGTTGTTTCTGAGGTTTCTTGAAGCACCATTCACTGGACTGGTTTGAAGAGTTGAAATTTCAGAAGGTGTGCACAAGATCGGTGCATCACTCTCGATGAGCTCTGCATTGTTGTTTCTGAGATTTCTTGAAGCACCATTCGTCGGACTGTGATTGAAGAGTTGAAATTTCAGAAGGTGTGCACAAGATCGGTGCATCACTCTCGATGAGCTCTGCAATGTTGTTTCTGAGGTTTCTTGAAGCACCATTCATCGGACTTGTTTGAAGAGTTGAAATTTCAGAAGGTGTGCACAAGATCGGTGCATCACTCTCGATGAGCTCTGCATTGTTGTTTCTGAGGTTTCTTGAAGCACCATTCATCGGCCTGTGATTGAAGAGTTGAAATTTCAGGGTACGCAACATGGGTCCCAAGGATGCTGACAGATGATCCCAAAAGGCAACACGCTGAAACTTCCTGCCAATTTCTTCAGTGCTATGCAGATGAAAGGGACAATCTTTTGGATTCAATAGTCACGAGTGATGAAACCTGGGCTTTCCACTTCACACCAGAGACTAAACAACAATCACATGAGTGGCGGCATTCGGTTCACCCAAGCTGCAAAAATTCAAAATAGCATAGTCTGCTGGTAAAGTCATGGCAACTGTGCTTTGGAATTGAAAGGGGATATTGTTGGTCGACTTTATGGATCCTGGGACAACAATAAATGATAGATAATGTCAGACACTGAAAAAGCTGAAGATGTGCAATTGAGAACAAAAGAAGAGAAATGTTGGGCAAGGGCATAAGTCTTCTCCATGATAATGCACCACCCGTCAAGCCATGAAAGATATATGCAATTCTACTGAAATGGGGTAATGGATGCATTTCAGGAGCCACACATGGAAATTTAAATCAAGATGTAAGTCTTATAAATGTCAATGCAGCATAAGCAATTACAGATTCTGAATGTTGTTGTTAGCTAAAGCTGGATTTCTGACAATGAAGTCATTGATCCTCTTGTTCTCCAATATTTTTCACTGATGGATGGGAAGGGTGCTAGAAGTGGCTGGGCATATTTGAGGTCCATTTCCTCTTGCAGATCACATAGAGGACAGAATGGTGAACAATATATCTCAATTTTGTTCAAAAGAAAGATTCTGAAAATACAAGGTACAATATAATTTTAAGGCCAAAAATAAAAACTCAGATTTTTCATCATTACTATCCAAATTTCACCGATGCCTCCCCTTAAAGTAGTTCAACTTAACACATTTCTTCTTAAAATGAATGGCATTTGGTTAACTAGACTTTGGTTTTCGTTAAGCACCTTAATGTGAAGAGACAATATCTACCACATTTCATTACATAATCATTGCACTTTTATGTGATGTCAGCATGCTGCCATGGTAGCTCGGTGCTTAGAGCAACTGGACACAGATCCATGGTTCAAATCTCAGCTTTGGCATTGAATTTTTTACTCTCATTCTATCATTTCCAAACAAGTTTATCATTAGCAGACTTTATTGTATTGCTAATCTTTTCTACCAATTCAAAAGAAATTTTAATACTTAAACTTTCAAATTTATCAAAATGACTGAATGTTTTATTCAACCATTTAGCCAGATTGTTAGTAGGTGAATTTATACAATACAATGGGCTTCATTTTATGTCCTGGTTTATGAACTTTGGGGTAAAAGTGGATTTCTGACTTTTACAAGATGTTTTTCTTTATCAGGTGTTGCTTTCACTTTATTAAGAACATTGACATTATTGACAAAGGCAATAAAATTGTAATTTTAGATCAATCTAATTTAATTTAAAAGGTGAGTCAATTAATAACACTGAACAACACTTACAACATAATTTTCTGGAACGCATTTCGAAGGTTAACTTTCCTCCATTATCAACCGGACAATAACTGGGTTTCCACGGTGTTTCATGGTGCAGATGGCGATGCTTCTTCTGATGTTTCTTCTGGTAATGGTTCAATGCACTTGCTGAAAATATCTTTCTGAGCAATGTCAAAATTAAATACTCAGTTTCTATTTTTTAAAATGAAGATATGTTCCCATGGGGACAGTTCTTGTTTTCCGGTTATGTGTTTGAGAAGTTTCGGTTCTAGCTTTATAACAATCTGGTTATATTAATAGAGTAGAACTTCTTGAAAGTGAAGATTACTTAAAAATTGATAATAATCCTTCAAAATCATGCATTTCAACTTTTAATAAAATTCTCAATGAAGTGAAAATGATACCTAAAAAAGAAAAAAAGTATTTTAAAAGTTGTTGTTGTTGTTTTCTAGTGCCTTGCATCTGGCAATGAAGCCATTAGCATTCGTGCTTTCCAATACTTTTGAACTGTAGTTTCTTCTGATCTTAATGCTTCACAGGTCTTCAAGTGTTCTTCATTCATTTCTGCTGGATCGTTACACAGGACACATATTGGTGAGGCTGAGATACCTATTCTGTAGAGATGACTTGCTAAGCAGTCATGATTTGTCAATAGTCGGAAGGCTGCAACAGCTGTTTTCCTTGGTCTCTGGGGGATTATATCTGGATTGGAAAGTAGTGTAATCCATTTTTTATCTTTGGCATTTGTTTCTATTTCTTGTAGATATGAATGACAAAAATTTTTTATGATCAAGCGTTTTATTGAGGAATATGAGAAATTGAATTTAGACTTTTGTTTTATTGTTGTGCCTTTCTTTGCAAGTGAGTCTGCAGCTTCGTTCCCCATGACTCCACAGTGTGCTGGAATCCATTGGAGATGAACAGTCTTATTAACTTTTTGGAGTATGTTAACATTTTGTAGCATTCTCTAATTTTTGTTGACTTCTTTGTAGTATTTGAACATATTCCCTGAATTGCAGCTTTAGAATCTGAAAGAATTACTGCCTTGTTAAATTTATTTAAGGGAAGATTTAATAATTGTCGGAGAGCAATGTATATAGACTCTAGTTCTCCATCAATTTGTTGTGTCTCTGCCAACAGAATGGTAAAAGGAAAAATGTGAACATGTAACTCCAGCTCCAGTAAGGTTTTCCTTCGAGGATCCATCAGTATATATGTGCAGCCATTCTTCTGTGGGATACCTAGTATTGATTGTTTCCAGAGCTAGAAGTTTTTGTATTTCTTTTGGTGTGTCTGATTTACTTATTTCCTCTATTAATTCCAAATTGAAGGTAGGTTGCAATAATTCCAATGGATTTTCTCTTATAAGTAGATTTTCTCTGGTGTTAGGAATGTTCAATTTGGATTTAATCTGTGTTACCTTTTCTAGGAAAGTACTATGAGTTTTAAGGATTGAATGGGGGAGGTTCTCTTCTGTCCATTTAGAGTTTGGCAGTCGTAACATTTTCTCGTGTTGGAGCAATGCTTGTTCTTCTATTTTTGTTGTTATTGATGGGGTCCGTGTTAAGGCAAGCATGGCATCAATAGGTGTGGATTTAACTGCTCCAGTGATTAGGCGAAGAGCCTGATTTTGTATTTGTTCAAGTTTATTGATGTTAGCATTTGCTGCTGTTATTAAAGCTTCAGAACAGTACAAGAGGTTTGGTTTAATATACATTTTGTATGTTGTGTTAAGGACTCTCCTTGAGCAGCCCCATTTAGCACCAGCTAACCTTTTCAGGATTTGCAATTTCTTTTCAACCTTTTCTGAGATGTTTGTTATATGTTTTTTCCAACTTAGCTTTCTGTCGAAAGTGATGCCTAAGTATTTGGCATCATCAACTGCTTTGAGTGGTTTACCATTATAATTTATGCTAACATTAACTGGTTTGTATTTTAGTGTAAATAATTCATAATTTGTTTTTTCCACATTGATAGTCATGAGGTTTTTGGAGCTCCATTCATGTACTTTGTTTAGGGCTGTTTCTATTCTCTCTTTAATTAATTCAGGTTTTTTTGAAGAGCCTGAAGTCCAAATGACTACATCGTCAGCAAATAAAGCAATTTTGGTTTCTAAAGTTTTTATTATTGATGGAAGGTCATTTATATATATGTTAAAGAGTGTTGTGCTCAGAACAGCACCTTGTGGAAGTCCTCGGTGTGTTTGTTTATATTTGGAAATGTATGTATTATATTTTGTGGCACAAAATCTTTGTGAAATAAACTGAGTTATCCACTTAAGCATGTTACTTTTCACACCTATTGATTGCAACTTCTCAACTAATTTATTTCTCCAGACTGAGTCATATGCTGATTTAAAATTAATGAATACTGCCAAGGTATCCTCCTTTCTATTGAAAGCTTCCTTGATGTCTTGGCTTAGTAGGAGTACATTTTCACTTGTACTATGATTCTGTCTGAAGCCGGTCTGTGAACTATTAATTAAGTTGTAATATTCTAGGAACCAGTTAAGTCTAGATGCCACCATTCTTTCCATCACTTTTGCAATAACACTGGTCAAAGATATTGGTCTGAAACTATTAATATTGTTTGAGGGTTTGTTTTTCTTTAAAATCGGGATGATAATGGCTTTTTTCCAGTCGGAAGGTACAGTCATTCTCCAACACGTGTTATACAGTTTAAGTAGGATTTCTTTTCCTTTCCTGCCAAGGTGTTTAATAAACTCTGGGTGGATCTTGTCAGGTCCAGGAGATCTTTTGTTCTATAATTGTTCTATTGCTAAATCCAGTTCTGTTTCATTAAAATCCTGAATAAAAATATCATTTCGTATACCTTTTGGCTTACTAGTTTCTCTGATAGTTTTTTGGATAGCCTTATCTTGTTTTTTATACGCTTGGGGTATTCTTTGTGACTGAGCATAAAACTTGTTAAGGGATTCTGCTATTTCCCTATCTGTAGTTAAGCTTTTGTTATTATATTTTAATGGTTCAGTTGTATTTTTTGATAATTTTGTTTTATTAAGGAATTTGTATATTTTATTTCCATCTTTCCTATAGTCCATATGTTCTACAAAATTTGTGAAACTGGCCCTTTTTGCTGTAATTAATTCTTTCTTAAAAATGGCTGCTTTTCTTCTCCAGTTTTGCACATCTTCTGGACACTTGGTTCTTTCGGCTTTGACTCTTGCTATATTTCTTTCGTGTTTTAACTTAGATAAAGATGGAGACCAAAAGTAGCTATATTTCTTTAACTTTCCTTTGGGGATATGTGTTTTGGCTGCTGTCAATAATATTTCACAAATTTTTTTATTCATTTCATCTGTTGACTTGAACTCTGATTCTAACAGTATATTACACTTCCCTTCTATCTCATTTTGGAAACTGGACCAATCTGCTTTTTTAAAATTCCAAGAAGTTTTAACTTTTGGTTTGTTACTTTTATTTATTAGACCTCTTATGGAGTTTATGGTGATTCTGTGGCCTGAACCTGGGTCTTCTATTATTTCTCTTTTTGTATTGTCAATTATGTATTTTAAAAGTTAATAATCCAGTTTTACCTAGATTGTATGCAATTCCTAAAATTCACAAACCAGGAAATAAAATGAGACCAATTATAAATTGTATAAATTCACCTACATATAATTTAGCAAAATGGTTAACTAAAAACTTCAGTACCTTTGATCAATTTGAAAGTTTAAGTATTAAAAATTCTTTGGAATTAGTAGAAAAGATTAGCAACATAGTATTATGTGATAATGATAAACTCATTTCTTTTGATGTAAATGCTTTATTTCCTAGTATTCCTAGAAAAAAGCTTTTGATTTTTTTTTAAAAAATGGTTAAATTCTTTAGAATTAAACAAAGAATTAATAGATGATTTTGTAAAAGAAATCTTTGTTTAGATCAACATTTTTTTAGTTTTAATGATAATTTTTTTTCAACAAACTTCTAGCTTGGCAATGGGTAGTCCACTTTCGTCATTTCTTGCTAATTTTTTCATGAGCTTTTTTGAAACTCAAATTACAAAATCATTCCCTCTAATTTTTAAAATATGGTATAGATATGTGGATGACATTTTTGCTGTTGTCCCTAAAAAACAGATAAATAATGCTTTAAAACTTTTGAATTTACAAGATAAAGCTATACAATTCACTTTGGAAACCGAAAATAATGGATGCCTTCCGTTCCTGGACTTAAAAATTAAAAGACATAACAATAAATTGAATTTTGATATTTATAGAGAATCTACTCGCACTGATAATTACATAAAAAATAAAAGTTTTAATCCTTTTGCACATAAATTTGGTGTTTTCAATAGTTTAATTTATAGGTTAATAAATATACTCCTTACTAGAGAAGAATTTGACACAGAATATAAACACATTATTAACACTGCAGTAATTAATGGTTCTAAAACAGATTTTACATATAAAATGATAGAAAAATTTAAGTATCAAAAAGCTGTTATAGAAGTTTCTACCCTCCAAAAAATAAAAGATAATTTTATTTTTAAAAAGTTTACTTACCATCCATAGGCCAATATAAAATTTACAGCGATTTTTAAAGAAAATGGATTAAATTTGGTCCCTCAAAATAAATTTAATATACAAAATTTACTAAATTTTTCTAAAAAAAGATAAAATACCAAATTATAAAAAATCTGGCATTTATCAATTTAGCTGTTTAGATTGTGATAAAGTTTATATTGGTAAAACTAAACGTCATTTAGAAACCAGAATAAAAGAGCATTTTAGAAATATTAAATATAAAGAAACTAAGAAATCAGCTGTGGCAGATCACTTTTGGTCATTTAATCATGAAATTAATCCAGAACTTAAATTATTAAAACAATTAAATTGACCTATAGATTTAATGGCTCGGGAAAAATATTTATTTTAAAAAACAGGAACTGCGTTATGAACTTTGAAACACCTCCTATAGATTGTATTTATAGATTTTTGTTTTCAGAGATTAGTGATTAATATGAACATCTGTAGCTTTGGTAACAAATTTGTTTGTATAGCTTTGAGAACGAGTTGGAGTCAACTAGAAACTTTAGTAAGCTTTGCATCAAGAACTTGCAACATTACTAAGATAAGTGAAGTTTTTAGTTTGTAATTTGTTCTTACTTTAAGCTGTAGGTATATGTTATGCAGTACACTTCTGACTTAAGTCTTTACTACAAATGTTCTTACTTTAAGCTGTAGGTATATGTTATGCAGTACAACTTCTGACTTAAGTCTTTACTACAAATGTTCTTACTTTAAGCTGTAGGTATATATATATATTTGTCGAGAAACAAAATGGTGGCCGGCAGTATGACTCTTTGCAGTAGTGCTTCAAATAAGACACAAAACACCAACAGATCTAATAGTAACGTACAAAAAATCAACAGAGAAAGCTTAAGCAAAAGTAAAACGAACGCTACAAGTGAAGGTAACAGCAAGCAACAAAAGAATACGGAGAAATGGACACATGAGAATTGCACAAAGACGACGCAGAGCATGAGCGAATGCATCAAGTCACTACACGTGGTGATAGAGTCACTAAACCAAGAGCTAAATGAAGCACGCTCAGAAATAATTAGACTTACGGCAGAAAATGTGCAGTTAAAAGGCTGTATCCAGCCAGGTACAGAATGGAAACAACAGAATGCCGCAATCAGAAAATCAAAGAACGCCAATAAACATGTGTTTGAAACTGAAAATAAATTTGCTGTGCTAGCAACAAATGAAGAAGAGGAAACTCAAGCAGCGACTGAAGAACTTCGAGTCAAATACACAAAAGAAACCAAACCAAGCAGAAGGAAGAGCAAGAAAATCACTATTTACGGAGATAGTCACGCAAGAGGACTAGCGGAAAAAATAGGTGAAAACTTTAATGATAGTGAAGTTATGGGTTATGTGAAGCCTAACGCAAAACTCGTGGATGCTACATCAAATATATCTAGTAGCAGTGAAAAGAGTGAAAACAAAGAAGTGAAAATTGTTGTGGCAGGTGCAAACGATGTGTTCAAGAATGAAGCAAATAGTGCTATAAACGCTCTAAATCAAGTTCTGGAAAGAGAGGAACTAAGGAAAACAGACATATTAGTGGTAAACATTCCTAACAGGTATGATTTGAACTATAATTCATGTGTTAATAAAGAAATTAGGAAAACAAACAAAAAGATGAAAATAATGTGCTCACTGTACCCAAATGTTAATGTAGTTGATATCAGCCATCTACCACGTGACAACCATACCAGACATGGCTTACATTTGAACAATAAAGGAAAGAAGCACCTAACGTCACTCCTCTCAGAGAAAATAAAAATTATTACCAGTAAAAAGCCTTATGTAATTGATTCAGCTGGCAAAGTAGACAATATTCAGTGACAAATTGTAAATTCGTGTTCACCCTATGATAAAAACAGCATGCACAAAAATTCTACTCTTAGAATTTACCACCAAAACACACAGTACATCTCTAATAAAATTGAAATTTTAGAAACAGTTCTAAATGACACAAATCCACAGATTGTAGTATTTTCAGAACATGGCTTAAGAATGGAACAGTTAAACTCAATAAAACTTGTAAATTATGAATTAGCTTCCCAATATTGTTGTACAATGCACAGAAGTGGCGGTATCTTAATGTATGCCAGGAAAGATATTATCGTAAATAGAATAGAGTGGGTAGAAAATGTAAGTGTAGAGATGATCTTTGAGGTAGCTGCAGTAAAACTAAGCACAGAATTAGGGAAGGTATTCATTATTGGCACTTACCGATCCCCTAACTCAAGCATGCAAGAAATCCTTACCCATTTGGAAAATATGCTACACAAAATTGCATTTAATCAACATGTTATACTCCTAGGCGACTTTAATATTGAGGCGGATAACATGCATCTAAGAGATATCCTTCATAGCTTCAATCTAAAAATTGTTTCTCATGGGCTCCCTAGAATCACAGATCACTCAACCAGCACAATAGATCACATAATAACAAATCTAAATGAAGACAAAGTTTCGACAATAAATAATGAATTCCATGTGTCAGACCATAGGGGACAAATTATAGATATTTATAACTGTTTTAGCCAAATGAAAGACATTACTTATAAGTACATAAGGGATACAAGAAGATGTAACCAAGATAAACTTAAATATACACTTGCTAAAGAGGAATAGGCTGAAGTATATAATGCATGCAATACAAATGAGAAATGGAAGACCTTTATGCAAATATTTACTTTCCACATGCCCTCAGTCAAAAAGAACAGTTAACCATGAAACAGCTGACAAATTAATTCTGCCACCTGAACTAATAGATTTAAAACATAAAATGAGAAGTATGTATGAATTCTGTCAAACCAACAGACTGAGTGCATACATTAACACATATAATAGGTTAAAAAAACAATACAGGAAAGCATTGCTTAATCTAAAAATAGATCAAATACGAAGTAAAATAATGAATTCCAGTAATACTACAAAAACAGTATGGAAAATTATAAACAAGCAAGCTAAACCCCAAACAGACGAACATTCAAACATAAGCCTGAACCAAGATGGACAGATGTTACATGACCCTTCTGAAATTTGCAAATTATTTAACACCTTCTTTTTAAATACTAATGATAATATTATAATTGGCAATATAGACAGGAAAGTAACTAAAGATAAAACTGTTATGAACAGCATGTTTCTACACGAGACAAATGCTGAAGAAATAGACAAAATAATAAGCAGTTTTAAAAATCAACAATCCTCTGGGTGGGACGGCATGTCACCCATAGTACTAAAACACTGTAAGCAAGAATTGCTGAATATATTGGCATATTTAATAAATTACTCTATGAACGAGGGATTATTTCCAGAAATATTAAAAATTAGTGTGGTACGACCAATTCATAAAAAAGGTTCAAACACAAATGTCAGTAATTACAGACCAATCACACTGACGTCAGTATTCAGCAAAGTGTATGAGAAAGTACTTATAGCAAGGATAAATAGTTTTCTAAAGTCTAACAGTATCCTTAATAATTTTCAACATGGATTTAGAAATAAATTATCAACCATCACGGCTATAGCAGAATATGTACATGAACTGTTGGAATTGAAAGATTCGAAGAAAAATACAGCAGGAATTTATCTAGACCTCTCCAAAGCGTTTGACTCAGTATCTCATGATCACCTAATTTCAAAATTAGAACACTATGGTTTTAGAGGACAAATTAACAAATTGCTAGCAACATATCTTAAAAACCGTGTCCAATGTACAGAAATAAACTGGAAAAAGCATGATATTATACACACTGTTAAATCGGACTATAACATAGTAAAGTCTGGGGTACCGCAGGGATCAGTACTGGGACCTACACTATTCTTGATCTATATAAATAATTTACCTGAACCGGAGAACAGCAAGGTGATCTCTTATGCAGATGATACATCTATATTATGTTGGAATGATGGTCGAGAAGGCTTAGAAGAAAAAATGACCAGTGCAGTCTGTGAAATATCACAGTACTTACTAAATAATGGGCTAACATTAAATATAGGGAAGACAAAAGTCATGACATTTCAGAAAGATAATGTGAATATAAACATTAACAATATTGCATTAGAACAAGTAAAATGCTTTAAATTATTGGGAGTACACATAGAAGATGATTTAACCTACAATACACACATAGAAATACTCTGTAATAAAATGAACTCAGGACTGTACCTATTGAGACAGTTAGCAAAATATGGTGACATTAATATTCTAAAATCAGCTTATTATGGCATTGTTTACCCACATTTAACATATGGAATTGAAATTTGGGGGGGAACGAGTAAAACCAACATGGACAGATTATTAAAGATACAAAAAAAATGCATACAAACTATATACCATCTTCATTTTCGACAATCCTGTCGAGAAACATTCAAAACTCAAAATATCCTAACTGTGATCTCACTTTATGTGTTCAGAACTATTATGCTTGTTAAAGAAAAAAAGAAGTTTAACTTTTTCAATAAAGACTGCCATAAATATGACACAAGAAGTGCAAATGATTACCATAGGGTGAGCACGAATAAAAGTCAAACAATAAGGACCCATATAAAATAGGAGCTATATTATATAATAAATTACCATTAGCAGTTAAAAATAGGACAGACTCAAAATTTAAAGCTACTCTAAAATCATTTCTAATAGATAAATGTTTGTATAATATTGCTGAACTATAATGAATGTTATATTTAGATGTAAATATTTAATGATATATCTTGTAATAACCAATGGCATTGTAAACTACATAAATGATACAAGGTTGTACTATTGTATTTTGTATAATAATTATGTATTAATTATAGTGTGCTATATATGATATATCCCATGTCATGTAAAATGATCAGTGGATGAATAAATAAATACTAGCCTAATAGCAAAAGTGATGGAAAGAATGGTGTCAAACAGGTTAAATTGGTTCCTAGAATCACAAAATTTAATTTCCCCATGTCAAGCTGGATTCAGAGAGTTCCACTCTACAAATGAACAAGTCTTACTTCTCAGTCAAGAAATCAAAGACTCCTTCAATAGAAAAGAAGATGATTTATCAGTTTTTATTGATTTCAAAAGTGCATATGAGTCTATATGCAGAACAAAACTACTAAAGAAAGTAAAAAAAATAGGGATACAAGGTCCAATGCTTTCATGGCTATGTCATTTCCTAACACAATGCTTTATTGCAACCAGATATGGAAGGAATATATCTAAATACAAACAAGTACACCGTGGCTTACCACAAGGTGCAGTGCTCAGCACAACACTTTTTAATATATTTGTTAACGATCTGCCACAACAAATACAAGAATCAGGTGTGAAGTGTGCACTATTTCCTGGTGACTTAGTAATGTGGACTTCAAAACCAAAAAGCAAAAGTACAGAACTAGAAAAAACCATGCAACAATCCTTAACCAACTTAAAAAGGTGGACCAAAGAAACTTTAATGACTGTTAATACAACAAAATCAAACTAACAAATCTTTTCACTAAGAAAAAAACCACTAAAAATAAAACTAAATTTTGATGGTCAACAATTACCAGAAACAAAGGAAGCAAAGTATTTAGGAGTTACATTTAATACCAAATTTACACGAACCAAACAAATAGAAAATGTAATACAAAGAGCAGAGAGGCGCCTTTCACTGTTAAAACAACTAACAGGAATGAAGTGGGGATGTTCCAGAGCAACTCTTAACACAACATACAATGCATATATATAAAGCCATTATTTACTTACTGCAGCGAAGTTCTTGTAACAGCAAACACAAAGAAAAAATTCAAATCTTTCAAAACCAAAGTCTGAGATTAATTACAGGTTTTATCAAAACCACACCAATAGCAGCTATGGAAATACTAACCAACCAATACCCCATTGAATATGAAATAGAAAAAGCGGCTTTTATTCAACACGAAAAGTTGATCAGACTCACATTCAATACATGGCACAAGAAAAATTTTACACATACACCAAAAACTCAGGAGAGCTTTCTTTCCAAAATTCAAGACATCAAGAAGAATGTATACCTTCCTAATTCAAAGGAAAACTTCATATCTAAAGTCAATCTGACACAAACATTAGACATCACATATTATTTACACCTGACAGAAGAAGTTAAGAAAAGTGATACTCCAACTAGTGTTCTAAAATTATTGGCATTAGAGACAATCCATACTAGATTTCCAGAACACGAATGGCTCCATATTTATACTGATGGATCATTGATATCAAACTGACATGGAGCAGGTGCTGGAGTCACATGTCACCTCTTTTCCTATTACAAATCTTTAAGTTATGGAACTACAAACTTTGATGGAGAAATTGAAGCAATTCGAATGGCCCTACAAAATCTTTTGAACAGAATTTCACATTTTCAGCAAGCAGTTATTCTCTCAGATTCCAGGGCAGCAATTATAGCAATTACTTCCAAGTTGTCACCAAAAAACCAAACTATTATAGAATGTTGGAAGATGCTTAGCCATCTAACAGCACTTCAAAAACACCTAGTCTTCCAATGGATACCGGCTCACTGTGGACTGAGTGGTAATGAGAAAGCTGATTTTCTTGCAAAAAAGAGTACCGGCGGTGTACAAAAATCTATAGTTAATCTACCTTTTTATGCAGCTAAAAGATTAGTCAACTCTGAATTCAAAAATAATTATTGAAAAATATTACTATGAAAAATCAAAGAATAAAAGATGGAAACTACCAAACATTCAAACAGTAATTCCTGAGTATCCTCGAAAAACAGCAGTTGCAACCTTCAGGTTGATTACAGGGCGTGATTGGCAAAACATTTAAATGGAAATGGGATATATTCTTCACCACTCTGTCCTCTATGTGATCTGCAAGAGGAAATGGATCGAGACCACCTTCAAATATGCCCGGCCACTTCTAGTGCCCTTCCCATCCATCAGTGAAAAATATTGGAGAGCAAGAGGATTAATGACTTCATTGTCAGAAATCCAGCATTAGCTAACAACATATATTAGCATTGTACCTACCAGTTGGATTTGGATATTGTGTGTTGAGTCTGTACAGATGGTACGATATAAAGAGCTCAGAGATTGCAGAATGGGTGTTTCCACAACCTGGAGTTACAGCACTTCGGATACTTAGCTTGTTACTCCTCCTTACTGGTGTTGGCTTGTTCTTTTCAAGTGAACTGCAATCAAATAAAGTAGACAGCAGTGACAAGCTTCTAATGAGGGTTCTGTCTTGACCAAGAAAACACAACATTTAGGGAAATTCTTCCCTTTTGTTTCTTATTATTCCTGTTAATCGTATGAATAAAGTAAACCAGCAGTTAGTCCAAAAATTGTCTCCTATAGTTTGTATTAATGTAAGGTATATTTATATAAATTCAGATAGTTATCTTCTGGTTAGACCAAGTTGGTGCCAAAATAAGAAGTAAAACCTGATGTGTTGCACTCACATGACTTTCTCTACTCTTGTACTAACCATTCTTACAAACTCTTATTTCTATATCTTCTTCGTGTTAGTTAAGATAAACATTTGTGCAAATTATCTTATTGCTTATTTCCTTGTAGGTACAAGGGGAATATGGGAATACAGTAGGCTTTGTGCGATAGTCAAACGTTTTAAAGCTTTGAGATTCCGTTCTCTTTGCACAGCTAAGACATAAAAAAATGAATGATGATAATTAATTAATTAATTTAATTGGAAATGGAGATTTGTGGAAAGTATAACTATTGCAACATTCACACAAATGACGAGGAATATCTCTGAAATGGTTCACTCTACAAAAAAATTCATTTGGATATAAACTGTGTGTTTTACAGAGATCTACATTTTTTGTATGGTAAGATTTGGTCTATCTCTTAAGGTTTACCACTTATGCAAAAGTCGTCCAGAGTAAACAGGACTACATGGGCTATAGCCAGAAAATTCAAGATATACATTTCATTTGCCATAAAAATATATTAAACTAATGGCATTTTAATCAAAATCTTCTCAGAGATTTTTGAAAAAATCAAAATTTTTGAAAAATGTTCCATAGGTTTCATAAATATGCAGGAGAAAACTGCATGTATACTTAACTGGTAACTTGTTTGGATAGCTTTGAGAATAAGTTGAATACAACTTGAAACTAGTCAGCAGTTCAACATCATGCAATATTTATAAGATAAGTGGAGCTTCTAGTTTCTAATTTGTTCTTAATTTTGATACTGCATGTATACATTTTAAATTAATTAACACTATGAGCTATATATGTATTACACAGACTAACTACTATTTACATTTACTACTTTAAACTGTTCAACAGAGTAGAAAGCATTATTTATCAGGTGTTTATTACCTTGGTTTTCTTCATCTCTGTATTCATTTCCTTGATATGGCAAGGTAAATGACTGTAGCATTGTGATGTTGCCAGAGATCAAGTATTTTTTGTGAAAAAAAACCACATATCCCTGGTGCATGGAAACACTGTTGCTGTACTTACCAGCCCATTATCATCATGTCTGGAACACACAGTTGTGGAAGAACCATTCTAATGGTATAAGTCTGCTCAAACTGCTTATAAGCACCATTCGACAGCAATACATTTATTTCCCAAACTGGTTTCTCTGGCACCATTGTGTTTATTAAAATGTAATTTGTAGAACCTGGAACTGAAGAGGTTAATCATGTAAAACCTGCCACTAGCTGTTCAATTGTCAACACTTTCTGAACCCAGTCCTCGACAAGCTACTGTTACAAAAGCTAATACTTCATCATGGGCATCAGGAGGGGGAGGGGGTGGATGTTTGAGTTTTGCCATCAAACAATATTAATTCATTATTGTGTTGTCAAACATTTTAAAAGATGAGTTACAGTGTTTGTTGTAAATAACCATGGTGCAGTTTAAAACATTAAGTATAAACTTTATTGTGGAGCCATTTGGTGCAATTTAAAAGCACATTGGGGTTGAGTGATGACCAATGAGGAAGCTCTTCTCTTTATCTCGAATTGCAGTGACAGAATAAAGCATATACTCAACTTCTCCAATTAAACTTATGGAGTTATTTTACTGCACACTCTTTTATTAGCACAATTATTATGTTGTTATGGTATTATAACACTTTCTTTAACACTTCCTGTTAATTGACATGTTCGAAATCATATAATTCATAATTTTTTGGAAGATTACTGAAAAATAGGTACTCTCTTATGTGAATGCATTGACCAAGAAGTATTTGGACATAATGTCTATATGTAACCATGACAATATTGCTCGGCTCATGTCTTCCTTAACAATATCCCCTCCTACTTCATCACAACCATGACAATATCACTTGGCTCTTGTCTTCCTTAACAATATCCCCTCCTACTTCATCACAACCATGACAATATCACTTGGCTCTTGTCTTCCTTAACAATATCCCCTCCTACTTCATCACAACCATGACAATATTGCTCGGCTCTTGTCTTCCTTAACAATATCCCCTCCTACTTCATCACAGCCATGACAATATTGCTCGGCTCTTGTCTTCCTTAACAATATCCCCTCCTACTTCATCACAAGCATGACAACATTGCTCGGCTCTTGTCTTCCTTAACAATATCCCCTCCTACTTCATCACAACCATGACAATATTGCTCGGCTCTTGTCTTCCTTAACAATATCCCCTCCTACTTCATCACAACCATGACAATATTGCTCGGCTCTTGTCTTCCTTAACAATATCCCCTCCTACTTCATCACAACCATGACAATATTGCTCGGCTCTTGTCTTCCTTAACAATATCCCCTCCTACTTCATCACAACCATGACAATATCACTTGGCTCTTGTCTTCCTTAACAATATCCCCCCCTACTTCATCACAACCATGACAATATTGCTTGGCTCTTGTCTTCCTTAACAATATCCCCTCCTACTTTATCACAACCATGACAATATCACTCGTCGCATGTCTTCCTTAACAATATCCCCTCCTACTTCATCACAACCATGACAATATCACTTGTCTCACGTCTCCCTTAACAATATCCCCTCCTACTTCATCACAACCATGACAATATTGCTTGGCTCTTGTCTTCCTTAACAATATCCCCTCCTACTTCATCACAACCATGACAATATTGCTTGGCTCTTGTCTTCCTTAACAATATCCCCTCCTACTTCATCACAACCATGACAATATCACTTGGCTCATGTCTTCCTTAACAATATCCCCTCCTACTTCATCACAACCATGACAATATCACTTGGCTCATGTCTTCCTTAACAATATCCCCTCCTACTTCATCACAACCATGACAATATCACTTGGCTCTTGTCTTCCTTAACAATATCCCCTCCTACTTCATCACAACCATGACAATATTGCTTGGCTCTTGTCTTCCTTAACAATATCCCCTCCTACTTCATCACAACCATGACAATATCACTTGGCTCTTGTCTTCCTTAACAATATCCCCTCCTACTTCATCACAACCATGACAATATCACTTGGCTCTTGTCTTCCTTAACAATATCCCCTCCTACTTCATCACAACCATGACAATATCACTTGTCTCATGTCTTCCTTAACAATATCCCTTCCTACTTCATCACAACCATGACAGTATCACTTGGCTCTTGTCTTCCTTAACAATATCCCCTCCTACTTAATCACAACCATGAGAATATCACTTGGCTCTTGTCTTCCTTAACAATATCCCCTCCTACTTCATCACAACCATGACAATATCACTTGGCTCTTGTCTTCCTTAACAATATCCCCTCCTACTTCATCACAACCATGACAATATCACTTGGCTCATGTCTTCCTCAACAATATCCCCTCCTACTTCATCACAACCATGACAATATCACTTGGCTCGTGTCTTCCTTAACAATATCCCCTCCTACTTCATCACAACCATGACAATATCACTTGGCTCTTGTCTTCCTTAACAATATCCCCTCCTACTTCATCACAACCATGACAATATCACTTGGCTCTTGTCTTCCTTAAAAATATCCCCTCCTACTTCATCACAACCATGACAATATCACTTGGCTCATGTCTTCCTCAACAATATCCCCTCCTACTTCATCACAACCACGGCAATATCACTTGGCTCATGTCTTCCTTAACAATATCCCCTCCTACTTCATCACAACCATGACAATATCACTTAGCTCTTGTCTTCCTTAACAATATCCCCTCCTACTTCATCACAACCATGGCAATATCACTTGGCTCTTGTCTTCCTTAACAATATCCCCTCCTACTTCATCACAACCATGACAATATCACTTGGCTCTTGTCTTCCTTAACAATATCCCCTCCTACTTCATCACAACCATGACAATATCACTTAGCTCTTGTCTTGCTTAACAATATCCCCTCCTACTTCATCACAACCATGACAATATCACTTAGCTCTTGTCTTCCTTAACAATATCCCCTCCTACTTCATCACAACCATGACAATATCACTTAGCTCTTGTCTTCCTTAACAATATCCCCTCCTACTTCATCACAACCATGGCAATATCACTCGTAGCATGTCTTCCTTAACAATATCCCCTCCTACTTCATCACAACCATGGCAATATCACTCGTCGCATGTCTTCCTTAACAATATCCCCTCCTACTTCATCACAACCATGACAATATCACTTGGCTCTTGTCTTCCTTAACAATATCCCCTCCTACTTCATCACAACCATGACAATATTGCTTGGCTCTTGTCTTCCTTAACAATATCCCCTCCTACTTCATCACAACCATGACAATATCACTTGTCTCATGTCTTCCTTAACAATATCCCTTCCTACTTCATCACAACCATGACAATATCACTTGGCTCTTGTCTTCCTTAACAATATCCCCTCCTACTTCATCACAACCATGACAATATTGCATGGCTCTTGTCTTCCTTAACAATATCCCCTCCTACTTCATCACAACCATGACAATATCACTTGGCTCATGTCTTCCTTAACAATATCCCCTCCTACTTCATCACAACCATGACAATATCACTTGGCTCTTGTCTTCCTTAACAATATCCCCTCCTACTTCATCACAACCATGACAATATCACTTGTCTCATGTCTTCCTTAACAATATCCCTTCCTACTTCATCACAACCATGACAATATCACTTGGCTCTTGTCTTCCTTAACAATATCCCCTCCTACTTCATCACAACCATGAATATATCACTTGTCTCATGTCTTCCTTAACAATATCCCTTCCTACTTCATCACAACCATGACAGTATCACTTGGCTCTTGTCTTCCTTAACAATATCCCCTCCTACTTCATCACAACCATGACAATATCACTTGGCTCTTGTCTTCCTTAACAATATCCCCTCCTACTTCATCACAACCATGACAATATCACTTGTCTCATGTCTTCCTTAACAATATCCCTTCCTACTTCATCACAACCATGACAATATCACTTGGCTCTTGTCTTCCTTAACAATATCCCCTCCTACTTCATCACAACCATGACAATATCACTTGTCTCATGTCTTCCTTAACAATATCCCTTCCTACTTCATCACAACCATGACAGTATCACTTGGCTCTTGTCTTCCTTAACAATATCCCCTCCTACTTCATCACAACCATGACAGTATCACTTGGCTCTTGTCTTCCTTAACAATATCCCCTCCTACTTCATCACAACCATGACAATATCACTTGGCTCTTGTCTTCCTTAACAATATCCCCTCCTACTTCATCACAACCATGACAGTATCACTTGGCTCTTGTCTTCCTTAACAATATCCCCTCCTACTTCATCACAACCATGACAATATTGCTCGGCTCTTGTCTTCCTTAACAATATCCCCTCCTACTTCATCACAACCATGACAATATTGCTCGGCTCTTGTCTTCCTTAACAATATCCCCTCCTACTTCACCACAACCATGACAATATTGCTCGGCTCTTGTCTTCCTTAACAATATCCCCTCCTACTTCATCACAACCATGACAATATTGCTCGGCTCTTGTCTTCCTTAACAATATCCCCTCCTACTTCATCACAACCATGACAATATTGCTCGGCTCTTGTCTTCCTTAACAATATCCCCTCCTACTTCATCACAACCATGACAATATCACTTGGCTCTTGTCTTCCTTAACAATATCCCCTCCTACTTCATCACAACCATGACAATATCACTTGGCTCTTGTCTTCCTTAACAATATCCCCTCCTACTTCATCACAACCATGACAATATCACTTGGCTCATGTCTTCCTTAACAATATCCCCTCCTACTTCATCACAACCATGACAATATCACTTGTCTCATGTCTTCCTTAACAATATCCCCTCCTACTTCATCACAACCATGACAATATCACTTGGCTCATGTCTTCCTTAACAATATCCCCTCCTACTTCATCACAACCATGACAATATCACTTGGCTCTTGTCTTCCTTAACAATATCCCCTCCTACTTCATCACAACCATGACAATATCACTTGGCTCATGTCTTCCTTAACAATATCCCCTCCTACTTCATCACAACCATGGCAATATCACTTGGCTCTTGTCTTCCTTAACAATATCCCCTCCTACTTCATCACAACCATGACAATATTGCTTGGCTCTTGTCTTCCTTAACAATATCCTCTCCTACTTCATCACAACCATGACAATATCACTTGGCTCTTGTCTTCCTTAACAATATCCCCTCCTACTTCATCACAACCATGGCAATATCACTTGGCTCATGTCTTCCTTAACAATATCCCCTCCTACTTCATCACAACCATGACAATATCACTTGGCTCTTGTCTTCCTTAACAATATCCCCTCCTACTTCATCACAACCATGACAATATCACTTGGCTCATGTCTTCCTTAACAATATCCCCTCCTACTTCATCACAACCATGACAATATTGCTTGGCTCTTGTCTTCCTTAACAATATCCCCTCCTACTTCATCACAACCATGACAATATTGCTTGGCTCTTGTCTTCCTTAACAATATCCCCTCCTACTTCATCACAACCATGACAATATTGCTTGGCTCTTGTCTTCCTTAACAATATCCCCTCCTACTTCATCACAACCATGACAATATTGCTTGGCTCATGTCTTCCTTAACAATATCCCCTCCTACTTCATCACAACCATGACAATATCACTTGTCTCTTGTCTTCCTTAACAATATCCCCTCCTACTTCATCACAGCCGTGACAATATCACTTGGCTCTTGTCTTCCTTAACAATATCCCCTCCTACTTCATCACAGCCGTGACAATATCACTTGGCTCATGTCTTCCTTCACAATATCCCCTCCTACTTCATCACAACCATGACAATATTACTCGGCTCTTGTCTTCCTTAACAATATCCCCTCCTACTTCATCACAACCATGACAATATTGCTCGGCTCTTGTCTTCCTTAACAATATCCCCTCCTACTTCATCACAACCATGACAATATTGCTCGGCTCTTGTCTTCCTTAACAATATCCCCTCCTACTTCATCACAACCATGACAATATCACTTGGCTCTTGTCTTCCTTAACAATATCCCCTCCTACTTCATCACAACCATGACAATATCACTTGGCTCGTGTCTTCCTTAACAATATCCCCTCCTACTTCATCACAACCATGACAATATCACTTGGCTCTTGTCTTCCTTAACAATATCCCCTCCTACTTCATCACAACCATGACAATATCACTTGGCTCTTGTCTTCCTTAACAATATCCCCTCCTACTTCATCACAACCATGACAATATCACTTGTCTCATGTCTTCCTTAACAATATCCCTTCCTACTTCATCACAACCATGACAGTATCACTTGGCTCTTGTCTTCCTTAACAATATCCCCTCCTACTTCATCACAACCATGAGAATATCACTTGGCTCTTGTCTTCCTTAACAATATCCCCTCCTACTTCATCACAACCATGACAATATCACTTGGCTCTTGTCTTCCTTAACAATATCCCCTCCTACTTCATCACAACCATGACAATATCACTTGGCTCATGTCTTCCTCAACAATATCCCCTCCTACTTCATCACAACCATGACAATATCACTTGGCTCGTGTCTTCCTTAACAATATCCCCTCCTACTTCATCACAACCATGACAATATCACTTGGCTCTTGTCTTCCTTAACAATATCCCCTCCTACTTCATCACAACCATGACAATATCACTTGGCTCTTGTCTTCCTTAACAATATCCCCTCCTACTTCATCACAACCATGACAATATCACTTGGCTCATGTCTTCCTCAACAATATCCCCTCCTACTTCATCACAACCATGGCAATATCACTTGGCTCATGTCTTCCTTAACAATATCCCCTCCTACTTCATCACAACCATGACAATATCACTTAGCTCTTGTCTTCCTTAACAATATCCCCTCCTACTTCATCACAACCATGGCAATATCACTTGGCTCTTGTCTTCCTTAACAATATCCCCTCCTACTTCATCACAACCATGACAATATCACTTGGCTCTTGTCTTCCTTAACAATATCCCCTCCTACTTCATCACAACCATGACAATATCACTTAGCTCTTGTCTTGCTTAACAATATCCCCTCCTACTTCATCACAACCATGACAATATCACTTAGCTCTTGTCTTCCTTAACAATATCCCCTCCTACTTCATCACAACCATGACAATATCACTTAGCTCTTGTCTTCCTTAACAATATCCCCTCCTACTTCATCACAACCATGGCAATATCACTCGTAGCATGTCTTCCTTAACAATATCCCCTCCTACTTCATCACAACCATGGCAATATCACTCGTCGCATGTCTTCCTTAACAATATCCCCTCCTACTTCATCACAACCATGACAATATCACTTGGCTCTTGTCTTCCTTAACAATATCCCCTCCTACTTCATCACAACCATGACAATATTGCTTGGCTCTTGTCTTCCTTAACAATATCCCCTCCTACTTCATCACAACCATGACAATATCACTTGTCTCATGTCTTCCTTAACAATATCCCTTCCTACTTCATCACAACCATGACAATATCACTTGGCTCTTGTCTTCCTTAACAATATCCCCTCCTACTTCATCACAACCATGACAATATTGCATGCCTCTTGTCTTCCTTAACAATATCCCCTCCTACTTCATCACAACCATGACAATATCACTTGGCTCATGTCTTCCTTAACAATATCCCCTCCTACTTCATCACAACCATGACAATATCACTTGGCTCTTGTCTTCCTTAACAATATCCCCTCCTACTTCATCACAACCATGACAATATCACTTGTCTCATGTCTTCCTTAACAATATCCCTTCCTACTTCATCACAACCATGACAATATCACTTGGCTCTTGTCTTCCTTAACAATATCCCCTCCTACTTCATCACAACCATGAATATATCACTTGTCTCATGTCTTCCTTAACAATATCCCTTCCTACTTCATCACAACCATGACAGTATCACTTGGCTCTTGTCTTCCTTAACAATATCCCCTCCTACTTCATCACAACCATGACAATATCACTTGTCTCATGTCTTCCTTAACAATATCCCTTCCTACTTCATCACAACCATGACAATATCACTTGGCTCTTGTCTTCCTTAACAATATCCCCTCCTACTTCATCACAACCATGACAATATCACTTGTCTCATGTCTTCCTTAACAATATCCCTTCCTACTTCATCACAACCATGACAGTATCACTTGGCTCTTGTCTTCCTTAACAATATCCCCTCCTACTTCATCACAACCATGACAGTATCACTTGGCTCTTGTCTTCCTTAACAATATCCCCTCCTACTTCATCACAACCATGACAATATCACTTGGCTCTTGTCTTCCTTAACAATATCCCCTCCTACTTCATCACAACCATGACAGTATCACTTGGCTCTTGTCTTCCTTAACAATATCCCCTCCTACTTCATCACAACCATGACAATATTGCTCGGCTCTTGTCTTCCTTAACAATATCCCCTCCTACTTCACCACAACCATGACAATATTGCTCGGCTCTTGTCTTCCTTAACAATATCCCCTCCTACTTCATCACAACCATGACAATATTGCTCGGCTCTTGTCTTCCTTAACAATATCCCCTCCTACTTCATCACAACCATGACAATATTGCTCGGCTCTTGTCTTCCTTAACAATATCCCCTCCTACTTCATCACAACCATGACAATATCACTTGGCTCTTGTCTTCCTTAACAATATCCCCTCCTACTTCATCACAACCATGACAATATCACTTGGCTCTTGTCTTCCTTAACAATATCCCCTCCTACTTCATCACAACCATGACAATATCACTTGGCTCATGTCTTCCTTAACAATATCCCCTCCTACTTCATCACAACCATGACAATATCACTTGTCTCATGTCTTCCTTAACAATATCCCCTCCTACTTCATCACAACCATGACAATATCACTTGGCTCATGTCTTCCTTAACAATATCCCCTCCTACTTCATCACAACCATGACAATATCACTTGGCTCTTGTCTTCCTTAACAATATCCCCTCCTACTTCATCACAACCATGACAATATCACTTGGCTCATGTCTTCCTTAACAATATCCCCTCCTACTTCATCACAACCATGGCAATATCACTTGGCTCTTGTCTTCCTTAACAATATCCCCTCCTACTTCATCACAACCATGACAATATTGCTTGGCTCTTGTCTTCCTTAACAATATCCTCTCCTACTTCATCACAACCATGACAATATCACTTGGCTCTTGTCTTCCTTAACAATATCCCCTCCTACTTCATCACAACCATGGCAATATCACTTGGCTCATGTCTTCCTTAACAATATCCCCTCCTACTTCATCACAACCATGACAATATCACTTGGCTCTTGTCTTCCTTAACAATATCCCCTCCTACTTCATCACAACCATGACAATATCACTTGGCTCATGTCTTCCTTAACAATATCCCCTCCTACTTCATCACAACCATGACAATATTGCTTGGCTCTTGTCTTCCTTAACAATATCCCCTCCTACTTCATCACAACCATGACAATATTGCTTGGCTCTTGTCTTCCTTAACAATATCCCCTCCTACTTCATCACAACCATGACAATATTGCTTGGCTCATGTCTTCCTTAACAATATCCCCTCCTACTTCATCACAACCATGACAATATCACTTGTCTCTTGTCTTCCTTAACAATATCCCCTCCTACTTCATCACAGCCGTGACAATATCACTTGGCTCTTGTCTTCCTTAACAATATCCCCTCCTACTTCATCACAGCCGTGACAATATCACTTGGCTCATGTCTTCCTTCACAATATCCCCTCCTACTTCATCACAACCATGACAATATTAGTCGGCTCTTGTCTTCCTTAACAATATCCCCTCCTACTTCATCACAACCATGACAATATTGCTCGGCTCTTGTCTTCCTTAACAATATCCCCTCCTACTTCATCACAACCATGACAATATTGCTCGGCTCTTGTCTTCCTTAACAATATCCCCTCCTACTTCATCACAACCATGACAATATCACTTGGCTCTTGTCTTCCTTAACAATATCCCCTCCTACTTCATCACAACCATGGCAATATTGCTCGGCTCTTGTCTTCCTTAACAATATCCCCTCCTACTTCATCACAACCATGACAATATTGCTCGGCTCTTGTCTTCCTTAACAATATCCCCTCCTACTTCATCACAACCATGACAATATTGCTCGGCTCTTGTCTTCCTTAACAATATCCCCTCCTACTTCATCACAACCATGACAATATTGCTCGGCTCTTGTCTTCCTTAACAATATCCCCTCCTACTTCATCACAACCATGACAATATTGCTCGGCTCTTGTCTTCCTTAACAATATCCCCTCCTACTTCATCACAACCATGACAATATTGCTCGGCTCTTGTCTTCCTTAACAATATCCCCTCCTACTTCATCACAACCATGACAATATTGCTCGGCTCTTGTCTTCCTTAACAATATCCCCTCCTACTTCATCACAACCATGACAATATTGCTCGGCTCTTGTCTTCCTTAACAATATCCCCTCCTACTTCATCACAACCATGACAATATTGCTCGGCTCTTGTCTTCCTTAACAATATCCCCTCCTACTTCATCACAACCATGACAATATCACTTGGCTCTTGTCTTCCTTAACAATATCCCCTCCTACTTCATCACAACCATGGCAATATTGCTCGGCTCTTGTCTTCCTGAACAATATCCCCTCCTACTTCATCACAACCATGACAATATTGCTCGGCTCTTGTCTTCCTTAACAATATCCCCTCCTACTTCATCACAACCATGACAATATTGCTCGGCTCTTGTCTTCCTTAACAATATCCCCTCCTACTTCATCACAACCATGACAATATTGCTCGGCTCTTGTCTTCCTTAACAATATCCCCTCCTACTTCATCACAACCATGACAATATTGCTTGGCTCTTGTCTTCCTTAACAATATCCCCTCCTACTTCATCACAACCATGACAATATCACTTGGCTCTTGTCTTCCTTAACAATATCCCCTCCTACTTCATCACAGCCGTGACAATATCACTTGGCTTGTGTCTTCCTTAACAATATCCCCTCCTACTTCATCACAACCATGGCAATATTGCTCGGCTCTTGTCTTCCTTAACAATATCCCCTCCTACTTCATCACAACCATGACAATATCACTTGGCTCTTGTCTTCCTTAACAATATCCCCTCCTACTTCATCACAACCATGACAATATCACTTGACTCTTGTCTTCCTTAACAATATCCCCTCCTACTTCATCACAACCATGACAATATCACTTGACTCTTGTCTTCCTTAACAATATCCCCTCCTACTTCATCACAACCATGACAATATCACTTGTCTCATGTCTTCCTTAACAATATCCCCTCCTACTTCATCACAACCATGACAATATCACTTGGCTCTTGTCTTCCTTAACAATATCCCCTCCTACTTCATCACAACCATGACAATATCACTTGACTCTTGTCTTCCTTAACAATATCCCCTCCTACTTCATCACAACCATGACAATATCACTTGGCTCATGTCTTCCTCAACAATATCCCCTCCTACTTCATCACAACCATGACAATATCACTTAGCTCTTGTCTTGCTTAACAATATCCCCTCCTACTTCATCACAACCATGACAATATCACTCGTCGCATGTCTTCCTTAACAATATCCCCTCCTACTTCATCACAACCATGAGAATATCACTCGACCCTTCCTTAACAATATCCCCTCCTACTTCATCACAACCATGACAATATCACTTGGCTCATGTCTTCCTTAACAATATCCTCTCCTACTTCGTCACAACCATGAGAATATCACTCGTCCCTTCCTTAACAATATCCCCTTCTACTTCATCACAACCATGACAATATTGCTCGGCTCTTGTCTTCCTTAACAATATCCCCTCCTACTTCATCACAACCATGACAATATTGCTCGGCTCTTGTCTTCCTTAACAATATCCCCTCCTACTTCATCACAACCATGACAATATTGCTTGGCTCTTGTCTTCCTTAACAATATCCTCTCCTACTTCATCACAACCATGACAATATTGCTTGGCTCTTGTCTTCCTTAACAATATCCCCTCCTACTTCATCACAACCATGACAATATTGCTTGGCTCTTGTCTTCCTTAACAATATCCTCTCCTACTTCATCACAACCATGGCAATATCACTTGGCTCTTGTCTTCCTTAACAATATCCCCTCCTACTTCATCACAACCATGACAATATTGCTTGGCTCTTGTCTTCCTTAACAATATCCTCTCCTACTTCATCACAACCATGACAATATATCTTGGCTCTTGTCTTCCTTAACAATATCCCCTCCTACTTCATCACAACCATGACAATATTGCTTGGCTCTTGTCTTCCTTAACAATATCCTCTCCTACTTCATCACAACCATGGCAATATCACTTGGCTCTTGTCTTCCTTAACAATATCCCCTCCTACTTCATCACAACCATGACAATATCACTTGGCTCTTGTCTTCCTTAACAATATCCCCTCCTACTTCATCACAACCATGACAATATCACTTGGCTCTTGTCTTCCTTAACAATATCCCCTCCTACTTCATCACAACCATGACAATATTGCTTGGCTCTTGTCTTCCTTAACAATATCCCCTCCTACTTCATCACAACCATGACAATATCACTTGGCTCTTGTCTTCCTTAACAATATCCCCTCCTACTTCATCACAACCATGGCAATATTGCTTGGCTCATGTCTTCCTTAACAATATCCCCTCCTACTTCATCACAACCATGACAATATCACTCGTCGCATGTCTTCCTTAACAATATTCCCTCCTACTTCATCACAACCATGGCAATATCACTTGGCTCTTGTCTTCCTTAACAATATCCCCTCCTACTTCATCACAACCATGACAATATCACTCGTCGCATGTCTTCCTTAACAATATTCCCTCCTACTTCATCACAACCATGACAATATCACTTGGCTCTTGTCTTCCTTAACAATATCCCCTCCTACTTCATCACAACCATGACAATATCACTTGGCTCTTGTCTTCCTTAACAATATCCCCTCCTACTTCATCACAACCATGACAATATCACTTGGCTCTTGTCTTCCTTAACAATATCCCCTCCTACTTCATCACAACCATGACAATATCACTTGGCTCTTGTCTTCCTTAACAATATCCCCTCCTACTTCATCACAACCATGACAATATCACTTGGCTCTTGTCTTCCTTAACAATATCCCCTCCTACTTCATCACAACCATGACAATATCACTTGACTCTTGTCTTCCTTAACAATATCCCCTCCTACTTCATCACAACCATGACAATATCACTTGGCTCATGTCTTCCTCAACAATATCCCCTCCTACTTCATCACAACCATGACAATATCACTTAGCTCTTGTCTTGCTTAACAATATCCCCTCCTACTTCATCACAACCATGACAATATCACTCGTCGCATGTCTTCCTTAACAATATCCCCTCCTACTTCATCACAACCATGAGAATATCACTCGTCCCTTCCTTAACAATATCCCCTCCTACTTCATCACAACCATGACAATATCACTTGGCTCATGTCTTCCTTAACAATATCCTCTCCTACTTCGTCACAACCATGAGAATATCACTCGTCCCTTCCTTAACAATATCCCCTTCTACTTCATCACAACCATGACAATATTGCTCGGCTCTTGTCTTCCTTAACAATATCCCCTCCTACTTCATCACAACCATGACAATATTGCTCGGCTCTTGTCTTCCTTAACAATGTCCCCTCCTACTTCATCACAACCATGACAATATTGCTTGGCTCTTGTCTTCCTTAACAATATCCTCTCCTACTTCATCACAACCATGACAATATTGCTTGGCTCTTGTCTTCCTTAACAATATCCCCTCCTACTTCATCACAACCATGACAATATTGCTTGGCTCTTGTCTTCCTTAACAATATCCTCTCCTACTTCATCACAACCATGGCAATATCACTTGGCTCTTGTCTTCCTTAACAATATCCCCTCCTACTTCATCACAACCATGACAATATTGCTTGGCTCTTGTCTTCCTTAACAATATCCTCTCCTACTTCATCACAACCATGACAATATTGCTTGGCTCTTGTCTTCCTTAACAATATCCCCTCCTACTTCATCACAACCATGACAATATTGCTTGGCTCTTGTCTTGCTTAACAATATCCTCTCCTACTTCATCACAACCATGGCAATATCACTTGGCTCTTGTCTTCCTTAACAATATCCCCTCCTACTTCATCACAACCATGACAATATCACTTGGCTCTTGTCTTCCTTAACAATATCCCCTCCTACTTCATCACAACCATGACAATATCACTTGGCTCTTGTCTTCCTTAACAATATCCCCTCCTACTTCATCACAACCATGACAATATTGCTTGGCTCTTGTCTTCCTTAACAATATCCCCTCCTACTTCATCACAACCATGACAATATCACTTGGCTCTTGTCTTCCTTAACAATATCCCCTCCTACTTCATCACAACCATGGCAATATTGCTTGGCTCATGTCTTCCTTAACAATATCCCCTCCTACTTCATCACAACCATGACAATATCACTCGTCGCATGTCTTCCTTAACAATATTCCCTCCTACTTCATCACAACCATGGCAATATCACTTGGCTCTTGTCTTCCTTAACAATATCCCCTCCTACTTCATCACAACCATGACAATATCACTCGTCGCATGTCTTCCTTAACAATATTCCCTCCTACTTCATCACAACCATGACAATATCACTTGGCTCTTGTCTTCCTTAACAATATCCCCTCCTACTTCATCACAACCATGACAATATCACTTGGCTCTTGTCTTCCTTAACAATATCCCCTCCTACTTCATCACAACCATGACAATATCACTTGGCTCTTGTCTTCCTTAACAATATCCCCTCCTACTTCATCACAACCATGACAATATCACTTGGCTCTTGTCTTCCTTAACAATATCCCCTCCTACTTCATCACAACCATGACAATATTGCTCGGCTCTTGTCTTCCTTAACAATATCCCCTCCTACTTCATCACAACCATGACAATATCACTTGGCTCTTGTCTTCCTTAACAATATCCCCTCCTACTTCATCACAACCATGACAATATCACTTGGCTCTTGTCTTCCTTAACAATATCCCCTCCTACTTCATCACAACCATGACAATATCACTTGGCTCTTGTCTTCCTTAACAATATCCCCTCCTACTTCATCACAACCATGACAATATTGCTCGGCTCTTGTCTTCCTTAACAATATCCCCTCCTACTTCATCACAACCATGACCTTATCACTTGGCTCTTGTCTTCCTTAACAATATCCCCTCCTACTTCATCACAACCATGACAATATCACTTGGCTCTTGTCTTCCTTAACAATATCCCCTCCTACTTCATCACAACCATGACAATATCACTTGTCTCATGTCTTCCTTAACAATATCCCCTCCTACTTCATCACAACCATGACAATATCACTTGGCTCTTGTCTTCCTTAACAATATCCCCTCCTACTTCATCACAACCATGACAATATCACTTGGCTCATGTCTTCCTTAACAATATCCCCTCCTACTTCATCACAACCATGACAATATCACTTGGCTCATGTCTTCCTTAACAATATCCCCTCCTACTTCATCACAACCATGACAATATCACTTGTCTCATGTCTTCCTTAACAATATCCCCTCCTACTTCATCACAACCATGACAATATCACTTGGCTCATGTCTTCCTTAACAATATCCCCTCCTACTTCATCACAACCATGACAATATCACTTGGCTCATGTCTTCCTTAACAATATCCCCTCCTACTTCATCACAACCATGACAATATCACTTGGCTCATGTCTTCCTTAACAATATCCCCTCCTACTTCATCACAACCATGGCAATATCACTTGGCTCATGTCTTCCTTAACAATATCCCCTCCTACTTCATCACAACCATGACAATATCACTTGGCTCATGTCTTCCTTAACAATATCCCCTCCTACTTCATCACAACCATGACAATATCACTTGGCTCTTGTCTTCCTTAACAATATCCCCTCCTACTTCATCACAGCCGTGACAATATCACTTGGCTTGTGTCTTCCTTAACAATATCCCCTCCTACTTCATCACAACCATGACAATATCACTTGGCTTGTGTCTTCCTTAACAATATCCCCTCCTACTTCATCACAACCATGACAATATCACTTGGCTCATGTCTTCCTTAACAATATCCCCTCCTACTTCATCACAACCATGGCAATATCACTTGGCTCATGTCTTCCTTAACAATATCCCCTCCTACTTCATCACAACCATGACAATATTGCTTGGCTCTTGTCTTCCTTAACAATATCCCCTCCTACTTCATCACAACCATGACAATATTGCTTGGCTCTTGTCTTCCTTAACAATATCCCCTCCTACTTCATCACAACCATGACAACATCACTTGGCTCTTGTCTTCCTTAACAATATCCCCTCCTACTTCATCACAACCATGAGAATGACATAAAATGCCGCATATATTGTACAATTTAATGGTTGTTTTGCTCATGCCGGGAAAATAACATCAATTTGTATTTTAAAACTTCTAACATTGTATTATATAAAATAGTTATTAATTATGTAAACATATTTTAAATATTAAAAAAAAGGTGAACAACAAATGTCATTTCCACAAATTGAGAAGAGATCAAATAACAAAGGAGAAGCATTAAATTAATAAAATTAAGCTGTCTTGAATGACTGTCCGACTTAAAAACTTGTAATATTAATATGTGCTTCACCATATCTATTTGTGCTAAATAGAAATTATTGATATGATTACATTATTATATTATATGATTATTATTAATATTATTATTTACAATAAAAATATTATATGTATCACTGTGGTATGGAGTGGTTTGTTGATGTCAATAAATTAATCATTTATGACTATTGGGAAGGAACTATTGTTGAGGGAAACTATTAGTAAACATTTGTAGCTACTAAATGAAAATAATGCATTCCTATTTACACTGGAAATGTGAATAACTTCACTGGCAAACTCGTTTGTAACACAGTAGCTACTTTTATGTGAGTATTCTGAGCAAAACTGTTCTTTATATCAAAATTCAAACATGACCATGCTTGCATTTATCGTATAGGCATTATTATTGATTCCCACGTACAAACAAAGAATGGCAAGGAAAGCACTATGTTCCTCAAATTGAATGGAGAAGGTACAGCTGGAAACATTCCAAAACTGTTTCAATGTTGTCGGATAGAGCTACATAAACTAAGTACTTATGGTTCAGATTAGGCCATTTAAAAATCTGACGTGTTGCACTCACATGAATTTCCCTACTCTTGTACTAACCATTCTTACAAAGTCTTATTTCTGTATCTTCTTCCTGCTAGTTGAGATAAACATTTGTACAAATTATCTTGTTTTATCTTCTTGTAGGTACAAGGGGAATAAGGGAATACAGTAGACCTTGAGCAATAGTCAAATCCTTTAAAGCTTTGAGATCTTGTTCTCTTTACACACTTAACATATAAAAAAATGAATGACGTTCCATTTCACAAAAGTTTTTTCTGAAACTGACACAAATAACAAGGAATATCTCCAAAATGGTTCACTCTAACAAAATTCAACATAAATTTTGTGTTTTACCAAGATCTACATTTTTTGTATAGTAAGATTTTGTCTGTCTCTTATGATTTACAAGTTATGCAAAAGTCATCCAGAGTAAACCGGACTACATAGGCTATAGCCAGAAAATTCAAGATATATATTTCATTTGTCATACAAATATCTTAAATGTGTGGCATTTTAATCAAAATCATTAGTCATTTTCAAGAACATAAAACTTTTTAAAAAATTTTCCATGTAAATGGTAGTGTGGGATGGGGCTATTTTTTTCAAAATCTTTGAGCCACATCCCTGAAAGACATTAAATTTAAATACTAACTTTAATTTTTAACTGACTTCGTTTTTGAGTTATGCTGTCCACAGACTGACATACAAACACACACACACACACACACTCACACACACAGACAGACCTTTTTCTAAAAATGCTTATTTTTGATTCAGGGGTCTCAAATATATATTTCTGGTGAAATTTCAACATTGAATTTTTGGCTGGAATAGAATACTTCCTCCACTTACCAGTAGAGAAAGTAAAAAGGTGAATGTCTCAAAACATTGACCAGAGATTAAAGACTGATTTGAAGAATGTTGTAAAACAGGGGAGAGAGAGGGAGAGCGGGAGAGAGTGGGAGAGAGAGAGAGAGAGAGATATGACATTGGGTGCTAGAAATCTAGGAAATTTGAGGGAAGAAACGTTAATTTTGTAAAATTGGGCAATTAGTACACCCAGTGTTCAGGTATTTTTGCCACTCTGTACCACTGTGTCTCAACCACATTTTAAGTGGCTCTTTAGAGATGGTTCTTGATATTTCTAAAATAGAACTGCAAGAAAAGTCATCACAACAGGACAAAACACAACACTATCTAGCACTAACTCCAACTGTCAGATCATGAGGGATTTCTTGAACGTGATGTGCATTTTGAGATGCCCAATACCGACTGTTATGAGTGTTCACACGACCATTAGATGAAATCACGCCTCATCTGAAAAGAACAGAAGCTGTGGATTCATTAAACCATTGTTCACTGATGAAAGAAACCATTCAAAATAATGCATTCGCGCTATGGGATCTCCTTGTTTTAAGCACTGGACACGTGTACTCTTATAAGGTTTCAGTTTTAATAATTTTGTTGCTGTGTGTGCAGAAGTCACTGAAACCCCTACCTGCTGTGCTAATTTTGGGAGTGATTTTGTTGGTGCACGTTCAAGACTTGCGCCTATTTCGTCAAGTTTTACTTCTGTTTTATTTTTTTATTTATTTATTTATTTACTAAGCTATATACATGTGAATATGACCGGTGTTCAGCCCTGGCTCATTGCCAGTCATATTCTTATTCTACAATAATTCCTTAATTCTAATTTATTCTATCACTTATATCTTATTGTTCAACTCTATTTACTGTCCAGATCCATTTATTTTTCACCTTATGTAAAAATCTTCCTACACTCTTACTGTCTTTATGAAGCATTTCAACTATAGATCTATTTCTATTCATATTCGACCATTTCTTTTACTTCTGTTAAAACTGTACGTTTATGCCTGAGTTTTTCGTTTGCCACAGAATCAATGCATTCAAATTTGTTCACAATGTTGTGAATTCCATGTCTGGATGGTGGGACTTCACCAGGGAACTTCTGAATATACTCTATGTGAACACGATGTGCAGATGCATATTTATAATAAGTTTTTCAAATAAAAATATGCTGCACCAAGGCCAGCATAGTAACAAACTGTCCACAGTAATGAACAATCACTGAGTGCGTGTCTATGGGGAGAAGTGGGGGGAGCATAGCGGCAGCAAATAGGAGCATGCTTTTGCAGGGAATTGTTGTTGCTACAGACGTAACTGCTTTTTAGAGAGCACTATATTTTTATGTATTGGCAGTCACATCGCTCTCTCACAACCCCCAGAATTTCTGGAGGATCGCACCTGTCGTTGGTTTATGCGTCTCACCAACCTGACCGGGAGGGTTATCAAAATAAACTCACCAATCATATCCTCTGATTACCAATCAGACATGCCATGACAGGTCAGCATGTTAGGAGTTAAGATTTTATAGAGAAATTAGAGAAATGGAAAGGTTGGAAAAATAAAGACTCCCTAGCCCTCAGGAACCCTAATGGCATCGGAGTTCGAAGAGAACAAGAGATGACCAAGGTAAGGTCAGATAGAAAAGTTACAGTGAGGAGCAAAACACCAGTAAGTGGAAGTAATGTTCTGCTCAGCCTGGGTACCTCGTGGTCACTATCCACATATGTCCTAGACACCAGTAAGTGGAAGTAATGTTCTGCTCAGCCTGGGTACCTCGTGGTCACTATCCACATATCCCCTAGACACCAGTAAGTGGAAGTAATGTTCTACTCAGCTTGGGCACCTCGTGGTCACTATCCACATATGTCCTAGACACCAGTAAGTGGAAGTAATGTTCTACTCAGCTTGGGTACCTCGTGGTCACTATCCACATATGTCCTAGACACCAGTAAGTGGAAGTAATGTTCTACTCAGCTTGGGCACCTCGTGGTCACTATCCACATATGTCCTAGACACCAGTAAGTGGAAGTAATGTTCTACTCAGCTTGGGCACCTCGTGGTCACTATCCACATATGTCCTAGACACCAGTAAGTGGAAGTAATGTTCTGCTCAGCTTGGGTACCCTGTGGTCACTATCCACATATCCCCTAGACACCAGTAAGTGGAAGTAATGTTCTACTCAGCTTGGGTACCTTGTGGTCACTATCCACATATCCCCTAGACACCAGTAAGTGGAAGTAATGTTCTACTCAGCTTGGGTACCCTGTGGTCACTATCCACATATCCCCTAGACACCAGTAAGTGGAAGTAATGTTCTACTCAGCTTGGGTACCCTGTGGTCACTATCCACATATCCCCTAGACACCAGTAAGTGGAAGTAATGTTCTGCTCAGCTTGGGTACCTTGTGGTCACTATCCACATATCCCCTAGACACCAGTAAGTGGAAGTAATGTTCTACTCAGCTTGGGCACCTTGTGGTCACTATCCACATATCCCCTAGACACCAGTAAGTGGAAGTAATGTTCTACTCAACTTGGGTACCTTGTGGTCACCATCGACATATCCCCTAGACACCAGTAACTGGAAGTAATGTTCTGCTCAGCTTGGGTACCCTGTGGTCACTATCCACATATCCCCTAGACACCAGTAAGTGGAAGTAATGTTCTGCTCAGCTTGGGTACCTTGTGGTCACTATCCACATATCCCCTAGACACCAGTAAGTGGAAGTAATGTTCTGCTCAGCTTGGGTACCTTGTGGTCACCATCGACATATCCCCTAGACACCAGTAACTGGAAGTAATGTTCTGCTCAGCTTGGGTACCTTGTGTTCACTATCCACATATCCCCTAGACAACAGTAAGTGGAAGTAATGTTCTGCTCAGCTTGGGTACCTTGTGGTCTCCATCCACATATCCCCTAGACACCAGTAAGTGGAAGTAATGTTCTGCTCAGCATGGGTACCTTGTGGTCACTATCCACATATCCCCTAGACACCAGTAAGTGGAAGTAATGTTCTACTCAGCTTGTGTACCTTGTGGTCACTATCCACATATCCCCTAGACAACAGTAAGCGGAAGTAATGTTCTGTTCAGCTTGGGTACCTTGTGGTCACTATCCACATATCCCCTAGACAACAGTAAGTGGAAGTAATGTTCTACTCAGCTTGGGTACCTTGTGGTCACTATCCACATATCCCCTAGACACCAGTAAGTGGACGTAATGTTCTGCTCAGCTTGTGTACCTTGTGGTCACTATCCACATATCCCCTAGACACCAGTAAGTGGAAGTAATGTTCTGCTCAGCTTGGGTACCTTGTGGTCACTATCCACATATTCCCTAGACACCAGTAAGTGGAAGTAATGTTCTGTTCAGCTTGGGTACCTTGTGGTCACTATCCACATATCCCCTAGACAACAGTAAACGGAAGCAATGTTCTGTTCAGCTTGGGTACCTTGTGGTCACTATCCACATATCCCCTAGACACCAGTAAGTGGAAGTAATGTTCTGCTCAGCTTGTGTACCTTGTGGTGCTATCCACATATCCCCTAGACACCAGTAAGTGGAAGTAATGTTCTGCTCAGCTTGGGTACCTTGTGGTCACCATCGACATATCCCCTAGACACCAGTAAGTGGAAGTAATGTTCTGCTCAGCTTGGGTACCTTGTGGTCACTATCCACATATCCCCTAGACACTAGTAAGTGGAAGTAATGTTCTGCTCAGCTTGGGTACCTTGTGGTCACCATCGACATATCCCCTAGACACCAGTAACTGGAAGTAATGTTTTACTCAGCTTGGGTACCTTGTGGTTGCCATTCACATATCCCATAGGCGGAGACCCCTGAGCAAATATGTAATTATATGAAAGTATGAAAAATGGTGTATTAAATAAATTGAAGCAAAAAAAATGACAATGTTCATAAATATTATTTGACAAATAATAATGAATATTTTAGGTCAACCCTTAGGAGTACGTTAAACAACTGAGATGTACAAAGTATGGGGAAACAACTGTTGATCAATAAGTTACCTAAAGAGATAAAAGAAAATAAAGATAACAAATGCATATTAAAATTGGGAAAAAGCTTTTACTAGATAATGCTTTCTATAGTTTAGAAGAGTATAATTTAAGAAATAAGATGTAAATAAGGTAGGTAGGTGTATGTAAATCTATGTATTACTCACCATCAAACTTGGGATGTAACGGAGTCACGGCATATAGATCAGTAGATTCTAGAAGTGGCTTCAGCTCACCAGAGTCAACTCGAGTGTTCAAACTATTGAATTCCTTGTCATCTATTCTGATATTATAGTTAAGTAAGGAACCTAACTCTCCATCAAACTTCACCAGTAAGAAAAACGCTGTATCATATGCTGGTTCAGGATTAAATAACACTTCTGGTCTTGACATTGTCTTTGTCATTGGAGCTAGGCACAATAAATAAAACATAATTATGCACTATCACATATTTTCAAATTTATTCTACAATTTTCTTCATTTGAATTACATCCTGTTCATTGTAATAGATAATCCATATGAACACTTAGATACCAGTCAAGTGAGACAAATGCTAACCTTAAAATACCTACATTCTCTTTCTAAGAGATCACAAGGAAAGAGAGAAAAATCTGATATATTACATTCACATGACTTTCTCTACTCTCTATCATTTGTTAGTGTGTATACAAACTATTCCTATGAAACTTGATTTTTCTATCTACTTCATTTTAATTGAGATAAGTGTTTACAGAAATAGCTACAGTACACATTCCATTATACACGATACAAAGAGAATAGAGATAGTCAGATGTTTAACATTTGCTGGTCTTAAAATTACATACTCTTTTACATACAACTGAATATCAATAGGACTTTAAAAGAATGACAAAGTACTGAACAATTCAAATAATGAATAACAGATATCTTTGAAATGGCTTACGCCAGAAAAAGTTATTCAATATAAACTGTGTATTTTAAAGAGATCTATCCCCAGGGGGACCTACTATGGTAGGTCCGACTTTGGCACACCCGGGGCCCCGAGCCAACTGACTTCCTCGATGTGGGCTCCTCTTCGTGGTGAGGGAGCCAGTCAAAATGCCCACCCATGTGTAGGCCATGTGTGGAGACCCGTGTCGGTGGAGAGGTTTATCCTGGTGGTTGAGGGATGCGTATCTGAGCTCGGTCCAGTTTTTTTTTCTGAATTCGGGGAGGGTGCACATTTCCAATACACCGCTTTGGTTTCTGCTTCATCTAAACGGGAGGCTAGCGGCTAACCCACCCCTAGTCAATCGGCCAAGATTAGGTATTGCACCGAACTCCAGGGTGAGTGGGACGATGAGCCCACTATATCCCCTGTGTAGCCCTGTCATCCCAGTGGGATGACCCCCTTGTTGGGCTCCGTGGTAGGTGGGGAGCACTGGGGGATGAAACTTATAGCCTTTTTTCTATAGCCAATAAAACTATTAAAAAAAATGACAAGTGAATGAAACAGAGGTAAATGTAGCTCCTGCCGCTCGTTACCTAGTCATCAGTAGGACGGAAGATGCTCAGATGTTTCTGAAGTTAAACCCCTTTGCAATAGTCAGGTCTTGACAAAATAGCCGGTGCGGTCAAATCATGTACCCGCCTAAGAACAGGATTGCTACTTGTTGAAACATATACGTCCACCCAGTTCGACAAGTTGCTGAAGGCGAAACTACTCCACGGATATCCTATCTGTGTTGAGAAGCACAGGAGTCTCAACTCTTCCAAGGCATGAGCGTCGGCAGACTTTTCTCCAGGGTGGGGGGGGGGGGGGGGGGGCCACATGTTGGAAGTTTGCAATCAGATATTATTAATTCATTATTTTATTGTCAAAATTTATATTTGTTGCAGATAATCATATTGATTTATGCTAAATAACAATTGTTCTTAATTAACATAATAGTTTAATAGTCAGTAATTGATTGCACATTAAGTTCACCAACTTCCAAGGGGGGGGGGGGGCCTGTTTCATTGCTAGTTGCTGCACTTCTACGCTAAATACTCTTTGCTGTGCAATTTGAATGCATTTACTCAATGAATCTTGAATCTCTGTAAGTGTGAGAGATCCAGTTATTCTTTCTGCCTTTGGTTTAACACAATTCTTACAAAATCTATATACACATGCTACAGTGTATTGCAACCTGGATAGGCTGGAGAATCATGTGATTACTCCATCGTCACTAATAGTTGCAACATGACAAGTTGTTTTGAATCTTAACTCTGGAGCTTCCTGAGGGTTTGAAATGGTACCCAGTACAGGCCACACCTTTGGTTCTTCATGTAACCAAGTTGGTCCTTCCCACCATAATTTGTCATTTATAAGATTCTCGGGAAACACACCCCTTGATATCAAATCTGCTGGTTTGTTGTGAAGGAACATGTCTCCATACTGCATTTTCAGAAATATCTTGAATCTCAGAAACTCTATTAGCTACAAAAGTTTTCCATTTTGTTGAAGGTTCTGACAACCATGACAATACCACAGTAGAATCTGTCCACAAGTATATGTGCTTAAATGATAAGTTCAGTGCCTTTTTGACTTTTTCCAATAGACGAGCAAGAAGCAATGCACCACATAATTCTAAACGTGGAAGTGATAATTTCTTTAGTGGTGCAACTCGAGACTTGGCACAAAGAAGTTTTACACATGTAACTCCTTTCTTATTTGATGAATGGACATATATGCATCCGCCATATGCCTTTTCTGAAGCATCGCAAAAACCATGTAACTCTATATTGCCTACAGAATCATAACCTACTACTTTGCGATCTATGCGAATGTTATCAATCAAATTAAGTTGGTTGTGGAGCTTCTTCCAATCTGTAGCCAATTCCTCTGATATGGGTTGGTCCCACATTAATTTCTCTTGCCATAACCTCTGTAGAAACAATCTCTGTATATAATAACAATAGGGCTTATGAGGCCTAAGGGATCAAATATACCAGAAACTATTGACAATACTACTCTTTTGTAAATGCTTGTGCGTAGCAGTTAATTTTAAGACTTCTTGCAATCTGAAACTTGTCCTCAGTAGAATGCCATAGTAGTCCAAGTGTTTTCACTCCATTTTTGTCAAGCTGTAATGGTAAACTAGTTTCTCTTTGGTCTGGTGTGATGTGATGTTAGTTAAAAACTTGCTGGACCACTTACACAACAAAAATCCACCCTTTGATAACATGGCTACCAATTCCTTCTGAAGTTTTTGTGCCTCAGGTAAGGTTGCACATCCTGAAATACAATCATCAACATAAAAATCATTCAATGCAATTGCAGCAGCCTTTGGAACCTTATGTGCTTCATCATGAGCCAATTGCTGCAGGCAACGAATAGCTAGAAATGGAGAACAAGCTATACCATACGTTACAGTCTTCAGCTGATACTCTTGTACTGGAGCTGTAGGGTCGCTTCTCCACAGTATTCTTTGATATACTTGATCATCTGGATGTAACCAAATTTGTCTATACATTTTGGCAACATCAGCAGTAAATGCTACTTCATGTGTCCTAAATCTTAGGATGATAGAACAAATGTCCTGTTGAATAGTAGGACCAACATACAGTAAATCATTCACTGAAATTCCATTCTTGGAAGCTGCAGAACAGTCAAAAACTACTCTTGTCTTCGTAGTTGAGTTGTCTGTCTTAAGTACTGCATGATGAGGCATATAATAACAAAGTCTTGTAGTGGGTCTTGCCACTTGCATGTGACCCAGTGCTTCATATTCTCGTAAAAAATGCACATAATCTTCCTTCAATGTTTGGTTCTTGATTAGTTTTCTTTCTAACTGATGTAATCTTCTTGTGGCCATCATCTTAGACTCATCTAACTTCTTAGGATCTTCTTTAAATGGAAGTCGAACCACAAATCTTCCTGACGAATCTCTTGTTGTATTCTGAGTGAAATGAGCCTCGCATGCTTTATCATCCATTGTTTTTGGAGTGTGATTACTCTCCTCAATCTCCCAGAATTTCTGCAATTGGTGCTGTATACTGACTTCAGTCTTAGCGAAACATGATACAACCGGCCGCCGTGGAATATTACAGGATCTTCCACAGTCTGAATATTTTCCTGCAAGTACCCAACCAAACTCTGTTTCCATTAAAACAGGATGATTATTATCACGATGTAATTTATCTTGGTGCTGAATGTATGAACAGACTTCTGCTCCCAACAGAATATCTATCTTTCCAGGCTCATGAAATTTAGGATCAGCAAATGAAATATTCCTGGGTAATCTCCAATTACTGCAGTCAATTTTCTCTGCAGGCAGATTTTGTCACCTTGTGTAAAATTAAGCAATCTACTGACATAACAAAGTCAGTTACAAATGATCCAATTTTGATACAAATTCCATGTTTGGTTTCTGAAACTGTATTGCCAATTTTTTGAACAGGTTAGATCATGATGTCGTCAAAGTCTTAACCTCTGAGCGCAGGCCTCTGATATGAAACATGACTGAGAACCGGTATCTAGCAAAGCTCTACACGTCTGCCACATACCCTTGTGATTTTTAACCTTAATCAATGCTGTAGACAACAAAATGTGTTTACGAGGTTCAAATTTCAATGCACAGTAGCTATTTACACCATTATCTGTGTGCAAGGGATCATGACTTGAATAACCTTCATTGTTACTGAAACTGTATTGCTGTTTGGAAGCATCAAGATGTACTAAAGTGTGGTGCCTTTTACCACAGGTGCGACAACTCTATGATTTACAATTTCTGACTGTATGACCAGATTGTAAGCAGTTAAAACACACGGTATCCTTAACAAAAGCTCTGCGTTCTAATAAATAAAATAAAATAAAATAAAATAAAATAAAATAAAATAATATCTGCCAGCTATGTCCAGATACCTAATTTCTTATATCTGGACGTGGTGTGCGGATATTTTCATTTATTTAAACTTATTTATTACAATTTGTTCACAATAGAATGTGCAGAAAACTAAATTAAACTAAAACTAAATTAAACTAAATAACAATAAGGAAAATTGGTGATATTGTCAAGTTGTCCCTAGTCTCTGGTAGGCTGTCCAAGTCTCATCAGGCTGTCGTTTTGGCCTCGTTCTTCTCCTTTCTGCTTACAGTTGGTTTGACAATCTTAACGATCGACGGGATGGTGCTACAACAGTCGCTGGAGGTGTATAAAAATTTCTTAGATTTCTTTCTTGTTCAGTTTGTCTTAAAGATCTTTCTGCTATACTGATTTGAGTCGCTAACTCATTTAAAGCATTTAGATTTTCCTTATTCCTGACCATTTCCGATAAAGTGAGGTACATGAGCTTTTCCCTGTTAGATTGTCCTATTTCACTGTATTTCTGACGGTTAATCATTACATGCTCTGGAGTATCTTCTGTATTGCATCTGGTGCACATTTCAGAGTTGATGATACTAAAACGTTTTAAGTAAGTGCCATATGGCCCATGGCCCGTAATATAGTGTAATGCAGCTTGTAAGGGATTTAGGTGCTTTAGTCGTAACCTTTCTCGTATATTAGGGTAAAACATATAGGTGCGTCTCCCAGTTTGCAGGTTATCCCATTCTGACTGCCATAAGGATATTAACTCAGCCCTTATTTGTCTTTTCATATAGCATCATTTTCCTATTATATCTTCTATCTTGCTTTTCTTTAGCCAGTAGTAAGCACCATATAGGCGAACCTGTAGATCTACTGGCCAGGTACCAGTGGCCACAAGAAGAGCCATAGTAGAGGTCGTTCTTGCTGCTCCAGTAAAACGGAGAATAATTTTCCTCTGGCATTTTCTGAGATATGCGACAAGGTTTAATTTTTGCATACACTGTGCCCACGCTCCTGCACCATATGTAATGATGGCAGTAAAGATACAATTATGATATGTTCTAATGGTAGTGAGAGGTAGTTTATATTGACGTTGGGCAATACTGGCAATCTTCATCATAATTTTACTGGCTTTGTTGCAGACCTGAGTGACATGTGTCTTGAAGTTGCCTTTCTCATCAAGCGTTATTCCAAGGTATTTAATATACTTGTGGCGTTGAATACGTTCTTCGTGTATTCGTATAACTGGGTTTCTTAATAATTTACCTTTAAATAGCAAATACGCAGATTTGTTAGCTGCAATTTGTAGTTTAACAGAGTTGCACCATTTATATACCTTCTGGGTCACATCAGAAGATTTTGTTTCCAGTTCCAGGCGGGTGTTTCCTTCTATTAATAAAAGCAGATCATCCGCATATGCTATAGTGGTATATATTTGTGTGTCAACTACTAACTCATTAAGCAGAGGCTCCAAACTTATATCCCAGAATATTGGACCCAATATAGAACCTTGCGGGCATCCTTTCGTAATATCACGTGTAACGGTACTATTTGCCCCTGTGATGTTGACTCGGCGGTCTACACAATAGTTCTTCAGAATTCTATAAAGGCTTTCTGGGTATTCTTGTTGGCGCATACGTTCAAAAAGTGCAGGCCACCAGAGGTTATCGAAAGCTCCAGCTATATCAAAGAAGAGACCCATCACATAGTTCTTTTTAGAGTTCTTAGCTGCAATTATGGCTTTAGATATTGCATCCGTGGTTGACTTTCCAGATCTAAAACCATATTGAGTAGGATTAAGGCATTTCAGGATCCTAAACTCTTGTATGCGTTTACATAGGAGTTTTTCTTGTACTTTACCCAAAAGGTTAAGTAGACAAATCGGTCTATAAGATTTTGGCAATGCAGGATCCTTATCGCCACCTTTATGTAAGATCGTGATACTGGCTTCTTTCCAGCAATAGGGAATACGGCCTTGCCATAGACATTCATTAAAGAGATCTGTTAGATATGGAGTTATTTCTGGTGCAATATGTATGAGTATTTCTGCATGTATTTGATCAGGTCCTGGAGCCTTCTTCTTTTTGAGGATTTGTAATGCATGCAGAACTTCAGATCTGTCAAAGGGATAGACGACTCCAGCTGTTGGTTCGTCAGAGGTGAAATCCTTTCTAAGTTGTTTGTGCTGGATTGTATCTGACTCATGGTTATCTGAGGGAAGGACAGTAGTTAGCAGGGTTTGTATAGATTCAATCCATCCTTTAGTTAGTTCACCGTTTGGTTTAAGTAATGTAGAGAGGACTTCTGGAGACTTTATTTTTTCAGTGGCTATCTTATATGGGATGCCCCATATATTGGTGGTTAAAGCATTCTCAACAAAATTATCCCATGATCTTTCCCTCAGATCTTTTAAAGAAGTTATAAATTCCTCTTTCAATAGTTGGTATTTTCTAAGATGTGTTTGCCTCTCCGTGTTTAAGATAGAAGTCTGATATGCTCGGCGTGCTTTCCTCATTTTAATCCGAAGTTTCTGCAGTTTTTCGTTCCAGATATTATTACTAAAAGGACGTGGCTTACTTCTTGGAATTGCCTCAATCATAGCTTTCTGAATGGCCTTAGTAAGCTCAGAAGCTTTGTAGTCAATATCGTCACCCACATTAATTGAGGGTGGCATTAGTAGATTTTCTTTCAGGGCTTCCCAATTTGCCTTTTTGATGTTAAAAGTTCGTCTTTTAGATATAACAGTTGCTATAGTGTTCTGTTGTTGCCTATATTGGAAATAGATGAGATTATGGTCACTGGTAGTAAGATCCTGACCTACCATCCAATTCGAAACATTCTCAGCAGCTTTGTGGTTTGCTAACGTAATATCAATATTACTGGTTGAACCAGCACCATTTTGGAATGTTGGAGGATTAAGCGGCTCATTTAGAATGTGAAGCTGTAATTCTGCTATGGTTTCTTCCATTAGTTCACCTCTTGCATCTCTAGTGGTACTATACCACCAGGGGGATTTGCTGTTTAATGTAATAATGTGCAAGGATGCTTATGTTGGTAATAATTACAAAATGTGTAGTCTAGGTTATACAATCCGCAGCATATACGACTGGAGTAAGGGGATACATGTTGTTTATTATACGCATCTTATTGATGAATGGTTCTATCGGATGACTGTATTGAAAATACATGCTTACTAAGATGAGCGTTCCTCTTTTATAACATACTTCAACATATGAAGTATGTTCATCACAGACTTGATGTATCCTAGTCACTTGTAGATTAGCATTCGCTATTAAAATTGATGCTTTGGGACTAAATCCTGTCGTAATATGTCTGGTGGAGATGGGAAGGTGTGCAGGTTTACCTTTAATGCAATATAGTTCTTGTATACACAAAACATCAAATTGCATTTCTTCGGTGACTTTTCTAATCTCTGCCATCACTAAACGGCTATTCTGAGCATTAATTTGTCCTATTTTAAGAATGTTTTGATTCCATGTTTGGAGCTTAAACGCCATAATCAGATTTTGCTATCAGACGTTCCCAGTAGATCTTGTAAGTGAGGCAGTCTCGTCGTCCTTTACAGATTTTTCCTCTTCTGAGGCAAGGAATACAAGTGGCCGGTCGTCCTATCTTTTTGCAATTAGGTTTGGTATGACCCAACTCACCGCAATGCCCACAACTGGCTTCTTGTGCTCTGCAATTTTTTGCTATGTGCCCTAAGTCGTGACACTTCATACATCTGGCAACTACTATATAGTCTTTTATGGTAATTGCCTGGAAACCAACATATAATTTCCCAATTTGTAAAATCTGCTGTCTCATTCTTGCCGATACTTCAGCCACATGATGTACCGTCGCCTTTTCCCGTGGACCAGTTTTAAAAGGTAGACGGAAATGTTTGTTAAATTCTTCAAAGGTCATTAAATGAGAAAAATTTTGTTGATATATGTTTTCAGTTATTTCTTCGCTAGATTGTCCACTAAAGATATCATATAAAATCATAAGCGGAAGTCTTTTTTTCGGAAGCTCCACTTTTATAGGTTCATCAGATAAAGCTGGATGGTTCATAATTTTGTCAACATCCTCTTGGCTCTCAGTTTCCAAGACTAATTTATCCATAGTTGTGCGAATACGCTTTACTTTTATTTTATCTTTTGCTGGATGTAATTTTTTGGTGACAACTTCTTGTACTTCACGCACACTTTGTCCATTTGTTGCAGAGATAAAGACGGTGTGTCCTTTCTTTTCAATTGTTCTATGAAGTCGGACTTCTTTTTCCGGTCGTGCAGGTATGGCTAGCGATTGCGCGTAAGTAAAACTATTTATAGGCATCTGTTGTGACTGTTCTTCTTTTTGTGGTTTGTTACAATTAAGTTCTCTCAAAATGCAATTTTCAGCCTTTTGCATTATTAGTTCATCACGAACATCTTGGTACAAATCCGTGCATTTTCGAATGAGCTTAAAAAGAGTCTCCTTTTTCTTACCCACTATCTTTACTTTGGCTATAATTGTTGATATGGCCATAATAACTTCATTAAAGTCGTTTCTTTCAGAAACTTCTGCTTCAGGATTAGTTTCTGCATCTACTTCCAGATCAGTATCCTCCTGGTCACATTCAATTTCAACTGTCTCCTTATTTACCTTATTTTCCAAAGATTGCCTGCTCACTTCCAGTGCATATACATTAGTATCTATATTGGTTTTATTGGAACTGGAGTTTGGTTTGGGAGATTTCACTTTTTGTATCTCATCACAATTGTCTTTATTGACATCGATAACTGCCTTTTTAGATCTCCTGTGCATATTGAGATTATTATTAATATATCCGAATGCTCCAAATATCTTCAAATAGCTTTCTAATACACAAACACTACGTGTAATGGTTCGGCAGCAATATGGACATTTTATAATAATAATAAAAAATATTGGTATTAGGTTAAACTAAGGCTTTAAACTTGTATGAATAATGTAAGTTGTTGTGTAATGCACTAACAGCTTCCAGCTATAGGTTATTGTTCATAAATTTTACATAAATATAGATTTTTGGTGAAATGCAGTGTTGCTATCATAAATTAACAATACAGATGTTTTAGGTGGCCTTTTCCGTATTTAATACAAATCGTAGGTTATTCCAGCTAAATATGCACAACCGTAAAAGATCTTACTCTTAAACGTTTATCACTATCTGAGAATGCTAGGATAACACCACTATTGCACTTGGAAAACACAATTTCCACAAAAATCCATTCAAACGTGACTCGACGTTAACCAAGTTTGATCTTGAGCACATACACAACACAAATCTCTCTAGAACTTACACAAGCCTTATGTGCCTTTGTTACTAATAATCTTACTAGCACAATATGCTTTGGTGAACAAATTACGATGTAAACTAATTACTGATGATCACTATATATTGAAATACACACAATAAATGATGAGCCATTTGGTCAAACGTACCGGTTCTTCCTAGGCCTACTATATCACCTCTGCGTTCTAATACAGGAGCCTGAAAAAATGCCTTACAGTTTGATAAGGCATGTGAAGAATTACAATATGCACAGTTTAAGGCTGTAACAGCATAAGCCTGTTGAAAACTGGATTTGTGTTTGTGATTTACAATTTTCTGTGTGTTAACATTTGACATGCTTGAGCAAGTTGTATTCCATTTTGGATTGATTATTTCTAGCAATTTACATTTTCTTTCTAGAAATGTAATAAGATCCTTAAATGCAGGAAAGTTATTTGAATCTAATGTGTGTTCAAATTCTTTCTTTATAATTACATCCAACTTATCTAACACTAGTTGAGATAATATCAATTCTTCCAATGGAATTTCTATGTTTCACGCCTTGATTGCATTTAAATTACTCATGGTTTGATTTATTAAGGCCCTAAGCTCCTTTGCAGATGATTTGTGAGCAGCGGGTAAACTCAACAAACGTGTAAGATAAGCTGAAGCAATAAGTCTTAAATTGTCAAACGATTGCTAATAGTTTCCAATGCAACCTTGAAATTACAACTTGTGACAGGAATGTTAGCTATTAAATTATGTGCTTCTCCTGTTAGTGAAGAGAGAAGGTAGTGAAACCTCTGAATTCATCTAAAGTTTCATTGTTAACAACTAGGCTCTCAAAGGTATCAATAAAATGCTTAAAGTTGGTTATATCACCATTGAATGAAGGTATTTTAAGAGTTGGCAGTTTTATTGCCTTCATAGCGCTCCTTGTATGTGACAAGGGAGGGCTAACAGAACTGTTGCTAACATTTCCATCTGCACTTTGAGCTAATAATTTAGCCATCGTTACTTCTAAGCTAAAGTACATCAATTCAAAACTTTCTCTGTCAGCAGAATGACTCTCAACATTTTCAAACAATTCTAATTGAGATTGTGCCTCTTCAAATTTATCCCTAATTTTAGGCAATTCCTTTACTCTTACCTCAATTGAATAAATTTCTGAGCCAGTTTGAAATTCATTAACAAATTTGGCAAGGCGAGTAAGACTTGCTTTCGCCACAGCTCGTTTTGTAATTAATAGCTTATTTTGCTCTTCCATAATATTAGTCAGACATCAATAAATATGATCCAGTTTGTTCCACCAAAGTGTTATAATAAAATATCAAGTGAGGGACAGCAATGAAAAGTGAGAAAAGGAATGGTATGGAACTAATTATAGAAGATATAAGGCAATGTGTCAATGTTACTAATACAGAAAGCCAGTCAAGGTAGGCTAAATAGCTAGTAACTAGATAATGGCTAACCTTTTATAGAATCACTCTTGCCTGGTACTGATGTTGCATTAGTAATTACTCCGGCCACTTCGATTTCCCTCTTGATGCCGGCGTGAAGAAGATAAGATGGTTTCCATTATGTACATTATAAGTGTGTATCAATATTTTCAATTACGATACGGTTTGCTGCCAATCAATAGCAAAATCCAGCCCGGAGGACCAAATGTTACCGTCTTGGTCAATAAAAATGGACTGTATCCTTTTTGATTATTTATTCTACATGTTATTTACATAGTACATAGTTACCTCCCTTGGCAACTATCAAAACAGGCTAGCCAACCTTTCGACCGCAATTAAAATATCAGTCACTGAACATATATAGGACCGACCTGCAAGTACTTACTAGTCCGTTATCCCCTAGCGTTCTGTGCTTGCAGGAGACAAAGCTTTGCCAGCAGGACTCTTTTACGTTCCCAGGTTTTATTCCAGTCCACTTTGACCTCCCAACGGAACCTGGTGTTCCTGCTCATGGAGGTGTCATGCTCCTAATTCGTGATGACGTCTTTTACCAACCTCTTAATCTTACCATTCCCTTGCAAGCTTTGCTGTTACCCTGAGTTTACCTGGTTTTACTTTTACTCTCTGTTCCGTTTATCTACCTCCTTCTTGCCCCTTCGCAATAGCTGACCTTTCCCACCTGGTGTCGCAACTCCCAACACCCTGCCTTTTGTTGGGAGACTTTAATGCCCACCACCGCAGCTTGTGTAAGGGGAACACATCTAGCACATTTTTTTCCTAGAGCTCTCTCTATTAAATACTGGTGAACCAATTTTTCTTTCTGATTCTCCTAGCACTTCCTCCCACCTAGACTTATCAGTTTGCACCGCTCAGCTTGCACATCGGTTTGAGTGGAACATCGTCTCTGACACCTTCTCCAGCGATCATTTCCCTTTCCCTTGTGTTATCAGCTTGCTATCTCACCACGTACCTTCGCCACGTATACCCTCCTGACGTCTCAACAGAGCGAACTGGCCTGTTTATACTCTCTTGGCTGTATTTGATGATCGCGTCTTCGAAGACGTTGACCAGATGGTGGCTCACTTTACATCCGTTGTACTTACGGCTGCCGAGCGTGCAATACCTCGGTAATCTGGTCCCTTGGTGGACCGACGAATGCCGAGTGGCAGTCCGTGCGCGGCGGGCGGCGCCACGGGTATTTCGGCACCACCCTACCCTTGATAATCTGGTCGCGTTCAAGAAGTCGCGCGCCAGGGCTCGTCGCATCATACAGGCGAGTAAGAGGACATCCTGGCTCCGTTTTGTAGTCGTTTAACCACTCTACGCCTTCGTCTGTAGTTTGGGATAAGCTTCGTCGTGTGGTTGGCAAAGCTTCGCCGCATACTGTACCCGGTCTCCGGATACAAAACACTACCGTTGTTTGTGCTAGAGCTGTCGCTGACACTCTGGACACGACTTTTGCTGCTGTGTCAGACTCTTCTCATTACCACCCGGATTTTCTACCGATTAAGAATGGGGCTGAGTATCAAAATCTTTCCTTTGCCTGTTCTAACCGGGAATGTTATAACGCCTTTTTCAGTATGCAGGAGTTGGAGTGGGCTCTGGCCTCTTCCAAACTCCAGGACCGGACGGTATCCACAAGTTCATAATACAACACCTGTCTTCAGCTGGTAAACTCTTTGCCTTAGAGTTGCATAACCGCATCTGGCACACCGCCACATTTCCCTCCGCTTGGCGCGAAGCCACCATCGTCCCGATTTTAAAACCTGGAAAGGATCACCATCTCCCTTCCAGTTATCGTCCGATCTCCCTCACCAGTGTCATTTGCAAGGTGATGGAGCGAATGATCAACGGGCGATTGACGTGGTGGCTTGAAACTCGCCACCTGCTGTCCAACGCTCAGTGCGCTTTTCGTCGTTTCCGTTCAACGGCCGACCACTTGGTATCCTTGTCCACTTGCATCATGGATGGCTTTCTGAGGAAGAGCCAAACGGTTGCTGGATTTTTCGATCTAGAGAAGGCGTATGACACTTGCTGGAGGCATGGAATTCTTCGCACTCTCCATAACTGGGGAATTCGTGGTCGCCTGCCCCTTTTTATTCGGGGTTTATGCGGGATAGAGTTTTTCGTGTAAGTGTGGGCTCGGTTTTATCTCGTGTTTTTATCCAATAGAACGAAGTACCGCAGGGCTCGGTACTCAGCGTCACACTAGATAATCCCCATGCTAAATCTCTCCTCTTTGCAGATGACTCGTACTAACAGACTTGTGAGAGCAAGTGATAAAGCACATTTTATAAAATCAATGCACCAAATATGTGACCAAACCGCTAACTACTTTATGAATAACAACCTGTTAATAGTTGTCAGTAAGACAGCTGCAATGGATATCCATACAAAAGGAAATGAGGATTACCCAGCTTCACAAATACAACTTCTAAACCAGATCACTGAAAAAGTAGAAACTACCAAATTAGTTGAACTTTGGATCCAAAACAATTTAGAATGGGAAAACCACATAAAGTACATCAAGAAAAAGGTAGATACAGACTGCTGCATGGTTGAGGTATGAGCTGGTTGCACTAGGGAGGAGACGGTTAGTTTGCTTTACTTTGCCTATGCCCACTCTTTACAGTCACCTGCAAGTAAGGCATGTTTTACAATGCAGTTCGAATGATGGTAGGGACAAGTCCAACATCTTCATGCAAAGCACTCTTAAAAAACTACATATTCTTCCTTTCTCTTGCATCTACATATATAAAATAATTATGTTTATCTGTAAAAGCAACAAGAATGCAGATTCACCCTTCATGAAGAATGAAGCAGTGCATAAATATAAAATGAGACAAATCACAAATCTGCATGTTCATCGATTCAACACTTCCCTGTGTCAGAAAAGTATTTTGCACTCTGGCATAAAGGCATATAACTGCCTTCCAAAATGTTTAAAGCAAATACAGCAACAAAATAGGTTCAAACGTTTGCTAAAGGCACATATAATTAACCACTGCTTTTACTCTATGTCCAATGTTTTCATGGCTATGTCATTTCCTAACACAACGCTTTATTGCAACCAGATATGGAAGAAATATATCTAAATATAAACAAGTACACCGTGGCTTACCGCAAGGCGCAGTGCTCAGCACTACACTTTTTAATATATTTATTAACAATCTGCCACAACAAATACAAGAATCAGGCGTGAAGTGTGCACTATTTGCTGATGACTTAGTAATGTGGACTTCAAAAACAAAAGTATAGAACTAGAAAAACCATGCAACAATCCTTAACCAACTTACAAAGGTGGACCAAAGAAAATTTAATGACTGTTAACACAACAAAATCAAACTAACAAATCTTTTCACTAAGAAAAAAACCACTAAAAATAAAACTAAATTTTGAGAGTTAACAATTACCAGAGACAAAGGAAGCAAAGTATTTAGGAGTTACATTTGATACCAAACTTACATGGACCAAACAAATAGAAAATGTAATACAAAGAGCAGAGAGGCACCTTTCACTGTTAAAACGTCTAACAGGAATGAAGTGGGGATGTTCCAGAGCAACTCTTAACACAACACACAATGTATATATATAAAGCCATTATTTACTTACTGCAGCGAAGTTCTTGTAACAGCAAACACAAAAAAAAAAAATGCAAATCTTTCAAAACCAAAGTCTGAGGTTAATTACAGGTGCCATCAAAACCACTCCAATAGCAGCTATGGAAATACTAACCAACCAATACCCCATTGAATATGAAATAGAAAAAGCGGCTCTTATTCAACACGAAAAGTTGATCAGACTCCCATTCAATACATGGCACAAGAGAAATTTTACACATACACCAAAAACTCAGGAGAGCCTTCTTTCCAAAATTCAAGACATCAAGAAGGATGTACACCTTCCTAATTCAAAGGAAAACTTCATATCTAAAGTCAATCCAACACATACATTAGACATCACATATTATTTACACCTGACAGAAGAAGTTACGAAAAGTGATACTCCAACTAGTGTTCTAAAATTATTGGCATTAGAGACAATCCATACTAGATTTCCAGAACATGAGTGGCTCCATATTTATACTGATGGATCATTGATATCAAACAAAGATGGTGCAGGTGTTGGAGTCACATGTCACCTCTTTTCCTATTACAAATCTTTAAGTTATGGAACTACTAACTTTGATGGAGAAATTGAAGCAATTCGAATGACCCTACAAAATCTTTTGAACAGAATTTCACATTTTCATCAAGCAGTTATTCTCTCAGATTCCAGGGCAGCAATTATAGCAATTACTTCCAAGTTGTCACCAAAAAACCAAACTATTATAGAATGTTGGAAGATGCTTAGCCATCTAACAGCACTTCAAAATCACCTAGTCTTCCAATGGATACCGGCTCACTGTGGACTGAGTGGTAATGAGAAAGCTGATTTTCTTGCAGAAAAGGGTACCAGCGGTGTACAAAAATCTATAGTTAATCTACCATTTTATGCAGCTAAAAGATTAGTCAACTCTGAATTCAAAAAAATTATTGCAAAATATTACTATGAAAAATCAAAGAATAAAAGATGGGAACTACCAAACATTCAAACAGTGATTCCTGTGTATCCTCGAAAAACAGCAGTTGCAACCTTCAGGTTGATTACAGGACATGATTGTCTGGCAAAACATTTAAACAGAATTGGGATATATTCTTCACCACTCTGTCCTCTGTGTGATCTGCAAGAGGAAATGGATCGAGATCACCTTCAAATATGCCCGGCCTCTTCTAGCGCCCTTCCCATCCATCAGTGAAAAATATTGGAGAGCAAGAGGATTAATGACTTCATGACTTCATTGTCAGAAATCTAGCATTAGCCAACAACAAACAACAACATTTTTTGCACAGTATGATTTGGTCTACCTCTAACGGTTTACCAGTTATGCAAAAGTCGTTCAGAGTAAATATGACTACAGAGGCTATAGCCAGAAAATTCAAGATATACATTTCATTTGTCATAAAAATATCTCAAACATATGGCATTTTAATCAAAATCGTTAGAGCCATTTTCAAGAAAATCAATTTTTTTGAAAAATCTTCCATGTAAAGGGTAGTTTAGGGTGGGGCTATTTTCTTCAAAATCTTCGTGTCGCATCCTTGAAAGACATTAAACTTAAATACCAAATTTGGTTTTAACCAACTTTTCATTTTTGAGTTATGCTGTCCACAGACACACACACAGACCTTTTTCTAAAAATGTTTTTTTTGATTCAGGGGTCCTCAAAACATATACTTCCGGTGAAATCTTGACATCGAATTTTTGGGTGGAATGCAATACTTCCCCTACTTAGCAGTAGAGAAAGTATTAAGCTGTATATGTTTAAGTTAAAATAATAGTTTATATGCTGGAGATGAATACATTTTTGACATGAGAAGAGATAGCAATGCCTTTGTTAATTTTTCTTATTGTTGTTGAAACAGAAAACAATGTTTTGTTAATATATAATGAATTCTTAGAGTATGAGAAATAAACATGTGTTCAAGTCAAGCTTTATTGTTTAATTTTCTAACCTTTATTTGATTTTAACGCCTACAAGGCTAGTTAGACAAATACTTTTTTGAGAGACTGTACATAAGTCAGTGGAAACTAAAGTAAATTATTACAAGGAATACTGAAGTGAGCAAGTTTTCTACTGAGGTTACTTACCATATTCTCTACACTGACGACCAACATAGCCAAGACTGCATTTACAGTAAAAGGAACCCCATACAGGTAAGCACTCTGATTCTTCATCATTACAGTTAGCAGTAGGACAAAAGTTGATCTCTACACAATTGTGCTCAGGATCCTTATAGAACATTGCATTACACTCAACACAGCTTTCATTCTGGTCTACAACTACACATAAACCTTTGTATTTGCAAGTATTTGAAGAAGTGCATTTTGCTGTCTCACTCTGCACAGTTTTACAACTGGTCAAATATATCACAAACAGTTCCATCCACATTTCTGCTAACAATAGCAACAACAACCATCATCAGAAAGAACAGATGGATTCTAAAAGGCCATGGTTCAAAACATTTGCTGATGAAATCTAGGTTAAGGCTCAAAACATTCATTGTCTAATAGGATTTCACATGAGGAAAATGTAATCAGATCAAATGCATGATTATAGTTTTAATGTTATTGAAAAAAATAGAAAGGGCACATATTATTTGCAAAATAATTTCAAAAGTATTTACATTTCCAAATGAAAGCTATTTTCTCAGGAGGCCATGAAAGGATTTGCTTATTTTTAGTCAGTCATTAAAACTGTAAGACACAGTTGTAATTTTCAGTTTTGGATCAACTGTATGTTAACATACACATTAAACTACCTAAGATCTTCCAAGGATGCCAGACATAAAAATTGTAAAACATTCAAACTGCCAGCAGTAAAGGTTGAACATATAAAAAACAAAGTTAAAACATCAAAAGGTGATCTTAAAACATATAAAACAGTAAAAAGTGAATGCTAAACAGTTAAAACATCAGAAAGTGAATGTAAAAACAGGTGAATGTTAAAAGAGTAAAGTTAAAATGCTAACACAAAAGATCAAATACAAATAATAAAAGAGTTCTCATTCTAAAAATTTATAAAACTGAGAAGAGTAAAAAACAAAGTAAACCGGCTTGCTGAACCCAATTTCGGTGACAAACTGCAGCACCATAGCTACAGGTACAAGTCATTGCCGAGAACTGACCAAAGGACTAGCGCTCATGAGCATATTGCAAACAATTAAAGAGAACATGTGATGTGACATGGAAAGGCTTATGCTGCACGTCGCACTCACAGGACTGAGTCTGAGTCACCACACAAAAGATGACCACGAATGGCGCATATGTTACCTATTCACAACCAAGTTAAAATAACTTCCAACAGGCAGAGTTCCTGCAAGAAACCAGCCAAGATTCTATGGGGTCCTTGATTGCAATTGAGTGCCAGCTTATGCATCCCAAGATTGCTGCCAAATTGAAAAATGATGGTGATGGAAGTATTTCTTCATGTCCTAAGAACAGTGTGTGGCAAATGGCAGCCGCATCTGCCTCCTCATTGCTGGTAATACCCATTAGTCTGAGTCCATGTAAAAACTAACTGGTATTCACAACGGAGAACTGTTAAACAAATGTCTGAATTTTTACAATGAATGCTGAGGTGCTGAAAAACTGTTGGAGGGCCTGATAGTGCTCAGAGAATAGGAGCATATCTTAAAATTTCCAGGCACTTAGCTCGAGATAAAAAGTAAGAAATAAAAGATGGTAAATAGCTTGGAAGTAAAAACTTAATTGTTGACTGGAAGCTTGTACTTTGAGCCTCACCATTATACTGTAGCAGCACCCACCTGGAACCCATTGGCAAATACTGGGTAATGACCCAGAAGTTCAACTAAAAGTTAGCTAACCTAGCACAGCCGGAAAGCTCTGGGGTGAACAGGGCATGCTGGAGTTGCCAAGGAGGAGTGTGGCCAAGAGAATATTGCTCTACAGCAGGCATACGGAGGTCACATTCAGCGAGTAGCTTGTGAAACCAAATACCGCTTGGGCAGGACATAGAGCTATTTCACATATAACGGTGCACAAGGTCTGGACACAATAAAGATTGAAATATAAGACTATTGGGGTGAGCTGCCAACCATGCCGATAGAAACAAAATAAAAACGAAGAGTGGACAAACTGTACATTTGCAAGAATCAGCATACAGATATTTAACTGTACTGGTACAGATGGACGATGTCTAAAAGGTAAAGTTTAGAGTTGGATGCTGTGCCATAATAAAACTACCATAGACTAGTGAGCAACACAACCTCAACATGATGGTGTGATTGCTACCCCAAGATGCTTCAGATAAAACCTGGCAAGAACAGCATCTGAAATTTTACTTTGGTATTTTGCCATGGCCGAAAATTCACACCGATGGATATAGAACTAATTCAATGACATAATAATTGTTTAATCTGTTTCAATCTCAAATAACATATATTTAGAGATACTGATCAATTATGTGAAACAAAAATCACCTACACTTTACAGCTTTAACTAGGTATAAACTCACACTTATCGACGGAACAGTATCAGCTTGTACTGATGTCTGCTTCACATACCAGGATGCATGGAAAACAGCTCCATCAGCTATACAATAAACCTTACAAAATTGATACATTAATATTCTGGATAACAGAATGAAAAGTAAAGTTCAACAACCTAATGGCCGAAGTTATTACCCTGTTTTACAGTAAGTTCCAGTATACCTTGTTGACATCAAAAGGGTGCAATATCAGCATATGTGTGAGTTAGAACAGGACAGACTGATCAGTCTCCAGGTTTGTCATATGGTGTACAGGGCATGCTGCTGTGGAAACACTGGATAGAAGAGGGTTATATGCAGTGAACATCAGGTATTGTATTGATCTATACATTCAACTGCTAAATACCAACAAAGAACACTCTCAAATGAAACTAATCAACCTACAAAAGTGCTCCAAAGAAAATTTAATGACTGTTAATACAACATAATCAAACTAACAAATCTTTTCACTAAGAAAAAAACCACTAAAAATAAAAGTAAATTTTGAGGGTCAACAATTAACAGAATCAAAGGAACCAAAGTATTTAGGAGTTACATTTGATACCAAACTTACATGGACCAAACAAATAGAAAATGTAATACAAAGAGCAGAGAGGCGCCTTTCACTGTTAAAACGTCTAACAGGAATGAAGTGGGGATGTTCCAGAGCAACTCTTAACACAACATACAATGTATATATAAAGCCATTATTTACTCACTGATGGATGGGGCACTAGAAGTGGCTGGGCATATTTGAAGGTGGTCTTGATCCATTTCCTCTTGCAGATCACATAGAGGACAGAGTGGTGAAGAATATATCCCAATTCTGTTTAAATGTTTTGCCAGACAATCATGTCCTGTAATCCATCAGTGAAAAATATTGGAGAGCAAGAGGATTCATGAGTTCATTGTCAGAAATCCAGCATTAGTTAACAACATTATTTACTTACTGCAGCGAAGTTCTTGTAACAGCAAATTAAAAAAAAAAAAAAAAATGTCAAATCTTTCGAAACCAAAGTCTGAGGCTAATTACAGGTGCTATCAAAACCACACCAATAGCAGCTATGCAAATACTAACCAACCAATATCCCATTGAATATGAAATAGAAAAAGCGGCTCTTATTCAACACGAAAAGTTGATCAGACTCACATTCAATACATGGCACAAGAGAAATTTTACACATACACTAAAGACTCAGGAGAGCTTTCTTTCCAAAATTCAAGTCATCAAGAAGAATGTATATTAACGAAAATTTAAGCTGCTAACAGTGAAGCAACAAGATTCTAAAGTAAGAACAAATTAGAAACTAAAAACTTCCTATCTTAGTAATATTGCAAGTTCTTGGTGCAAAGCTGACTAAAGTTTCAAGTTAACTCCAACTCATTCTCAAAGCTATAGAGTGAGTTGGAGTCAACTCGAAACTTCAGTCAGCTTTGCACCAAGAACTGCAATATTACTAAGATAAGTAAAGTTTTTAGTTTCTAATTTGTTCTTACTTTAGAAGAATGTAGATCTTCCGAATTCAAAGGAAAACTTCAAATATAAAGTTAATCCGACACATACATTAGACATCACATATTATTTACACCTGACAGAAGTTAAGAAAAGTGACACTCCAACTAGTGTTCTAAAATGATTGGCATTAAAGACAATCCATACTAGATTTCTGGAAAATGAATGGTCCATATTTATCCTCGAAAAAACAGCAGTTGCAACCTTCAGGTTGATTACAGGACATGACTGTCTGGCAAAGCATTTAAACAGAATTGAGATATATTCTTCACCACTCTGCCCTCTATGTGATCTGCAAGAGAAAATGGACCAAGACCACCTTCAAATATGCCCGGCCACTTCTAGCGCCCTTCCCATCCATCAGTGAAAAATATTGGAGAGCAAGAGGATTAATGACTTCATTGTCAGAAATCCAGCATTAGCTAACAACAACAACAAGCGGATCAGGTACTGGACCATGCAATAGACCACAGCAGGGGATGAGCACCATCTTGCCCACATGACCATAGTGGACCACAAAGATTCATCTACAGTATAAGCTTGTCAGTGGAGCACTGCCAACACGTCTGTTACACACCATACTGATTGCACAATGCTATTACATTGGCTTCCACTGCACAGAAGCAATGGGAACATGAACGTCCTGCTTCAAACTGTCCTACAGGAATCACCAATATGTATTTGATATCATGGTGAGCATAATCTGGAGGCCTCCATTGTTGAGCAACATAGTGGACAAATACCAGGTACAATGGTTTGGGTCCCATTGGTTGCAACAACTGATCTTGCCTCCTATGAATTGAGTGCAATTGTGCACAAGGGAGGTTTTAGAGCCCAAGGCACTCCCCCTGTTTTGGGCATCTCTGAATGCCATATTTCAGTAGGAAAATGCCCGGCCAAATGTAGCAACGAATGTACAAGCTTTCATTAATGATGGATACCATATCATTGCTGGCCTGCACGTTTACATGACATTGCTTTCGAACATGTCTGGAATATGGCTGGTCGGCAACTGTTGATCACAGCCCTCCAGTAACCAATTTCAATGATTTGTGGGCTTGCATACCTACTGCACAAAGGGAGATGCCAGATGTCCCAGGAACATATTCCACACCTTTTGGATTCCACGTCACAGTGTTTAGCAGTTTTGCAGACACCTATTTAAGCCAAGATCTCTTGCTTCTCCCTTCCCCCATAAAGCCGGAACTTAATGGTTATTCACCACTGCAGTTTACACACAATGGAATGAAGTTTCTGCTCTGTTGTGCAAGACATCTCCACAGTTCATTCAGGTAGCTTCTGTGTTACATAAGTCACTTGTGTGTCCAAAGCGCTGGCACTTAAAATGGGTTTGGATGAATTTCCTAACTTTTATAGGTTCATACCCTGCCTTAATCCTTTACAGTTGATCTACCCGATCAAAGGTCAGGAGCAGAGTATGAGTGGTCTTCAATTCACTTCTTTCTTTGTGTTAAACCCGATCAACACAAGTAACACCTTGTTCTTCAAGATTTTCCTTAATCTCCTCATTGCTTAGTCTGCCCAATGTGTGGGTGTTCACCATACTGCATGAGGGGTTCAATATCCTGTACAAATCAATGTGTATTGGATAGCTGGCTAACATATTTACTTTCTGAATCTTTGCTGCTTGGTCTACTGAATATGCCTCAACCAGGAGCATGCCATTTTGAAATCTAGTGCATCACTTCACTGGACCAGGTATCTTATCCAGGCCCTTTTGGATGATAAATGGCCTCACCAATACAAACGTTTTGCCTTCCTCAGTTCTAGAAATAACTAAGTAGCGAGGATCACAGCACTCCACTGCTTCCTTTACACTTATAATAATTCTTTTGTTTTTCTAAATGTTTCATGGCGATGATATCCTCCACCATTGCAAATCTCTCTGATGGCAAGCTCACATCCTGGGTGCTACCCCGGCTTAGGTGAGAGTCCTGGCCTGGATCTTGCTCACCCTAGGGTCTCACCTCCCAGTGTATAGATGGAAGGACCCAATCGCCTTCAGGAGTGCATTTGCTCATGCAATGGCTCCTCCGCAGGACTGACCTTTATCAGCAGATATAAACAGTCCTATATGATAACCAGGGGCTGGGAAATTACATGGGTACCCAGTCACCCTTTGCATCTTTCCATCTTCTGGCCCCCACGAAAGGTATTCATCAAAACTGTTCAGGAAGGTATAAGGTTGGAGGTCAAACACATATGTGGATCGAAGTTGATTGGGCATTGGCATAAGCTCTGTAGCCCCTTGGAGCACCATTTCCCACATCTATAGTTGTAGGCTCTGTGGGAACATTGGTGGTACAGATGAAGTGTTCTTGTAGATGGTTCAGCTGCATCTGAAGTATTGACCATCTGATGCAGTATTTATGAATTTGAGGGTCTTCTCTGATTGGCTCAGCACTGGCTGAGACAGAATGGATGGTGGGAGGGGCATAGGTGCCTGTCGGTCACACTTGTTTCTGGTTGGTTTGCATTGTTTTGCAGTCTGGATTGTCAGTTAATGTCATTCATGATTGGATATCGAGTTTTGTTGAGTTCCTTCCTGTTGAAGTTGTTAGGGTTCTTATAAATTTTGATGGCTTTGCACTGTGGTCGAGCATAATAATGAGATGGTTGAAAGAATGTTGGTCTCTTACAACATGATGTGTTCCTCCTCCGCTTCTATGGCGTGTTCAGTGACCACTGTCTTATCAAGTTGCTCTAGATGGCAGCATCTTACGTCTGGTGTTGACGCTATGTAGTGTCATGCCAATAATTGTACTGCACGAGCGGGGAAACTGGTATACACGAGTCAAGGAAGTTGGGGGGCACCTCAGATCCTTACCTGAGCATAGTAGGCTCCTGAGCTGTCTAGTAGACTTGTAGACAGTCTTGACATTATGACCTAGTAGCAAGCATGAGGGTAACCCCAAAAGTAAGGTCTCCAAGGTGCTGGGACCACAGGGAAACTGTTTGTGTGAATGTTGGTCACATTGCTTTTTTCCTTCCTTTGTCCACTCTCTAGAGAAGCCCCTGCACATCCTCTGGAGCTCTCAGTTTTGGCAGCCATTTGTAACAGAGTTCCTGTTAGCCACTACCAAGATGGGCAAAGTTCGTGCAGTTATTCGGTTTTTGACTGCAAGAGGGGTTAAACCAATTGCAATTAATTGACAATTGATGGAAGTGTGTGGAGATTCTTGTATGGATGTCAAAAATGTCCACAAGTGGTGTAGAGAGATTGCAGATGGTCGATGGATGGAAATTCATGACGAGGAAAGAAGTGCCATCAATTCCCAACAAAACAACTGTCAGTCAAGCAACCGCTAAGAATGAAGATGCCTGTCTTCAAAAGGCGTCAGGATAAAAATAAGTGTAAGTGAAACTATAAGTTAAATAAGAAAATAATGCAGCTATTAACAGTGAAGCAACAAGAATCTAAAGTAAGAACAAATTAGATGCATAAAATCTTGTAATATTACTAAGATAAGTGAAGCTTTTAGTTTCTGATTTGTTCTTACTTTAGAAACTATAAGTGTCTAAAGTTGACTCATTTACTTCTAAAACAATGGAAAAGTTTCACTGTCTATATCACTTGATATATATTAAGTGGAATAAGGAAGGAGTACCATGCCTTTGTTCTTGCTGGTAGCAAATTCCGAGATTGGGTAAAGGCATTCCCAGAGCAGGGCACGTTCAGAATGATTGTAGACACAGTGTGCTGTAATGGTTAAAAATGTTTCAGTTGTAGAAATATAGGAACTATTCCAGAGTCTCGACAGAAGGAAAGCAAGACAGCAAAGAAACTATGATTTCTGCATGTGACAGTTGGCAGATCAGCCGATAACATGGGCAGTAACCTGCTCATTTCCTCAGTACAAGACTTGTCCTATGTCATTGGATTAAAGTGTTCCACATCTGTGTAACATACAGCCATTACTGACACAAGCAATTTTTACTTTCTCTACTGATAAGCAGAAGGAAGTATTGTATTCCACCCAAAAATTCGATGTCAAAATTTCATTGAAAATATGTTTTGAGACCCCCTGAATTAAAAAAAAAAAGCATTTTTAGAAAACGGTATAGTGAGTGCGAGTGTGTCTGTCTGTGAACAACATAGCTCAAAAATGAAAAGTTGGTTAAAAACCAAAGTTGGTATTTAAGTTTAATGTCTTTCAAGGATGCCACACAAAGATTTTGAAGAAAATAGTCCCACCCTAAACTACCGTTTTCATGGAAAATTTTGATTTTCTTGAAAATGGCTCTAACAATTTTGATTAAAATGCCATATGTTTAAGATATTTGTATGACAAATGAAATGTATATTTTGAATTTTCTGGCTATAGCCTATGAAGTCCTCTTTACTCAGGATGACTTTGGAATAACTTGTAAACTGTAAGAGATACACAAAATCTTACTGTACAAAAAATGTAGATCTTACTAAAACACAATATATATGCCTACATACTTTTTTTTGAAGAGTGAAACATTTCAGATATTCCTTGTTATTTGTGTCACTTTCGGAAAACTTAACACTTTCGTGAAATGGAACATCGTTGTTCATTGTTTTATGTTAACTTTGCAAAGAAAACGGGATCTAAAAGATTTGACTATTGCTCAATGCCTACTGTATTCTAACATTCCCCTTGTGCCTACAAGGAAATAAGTAATAAGATAAGTTGTGCAAATGTTTATCTCAACTAACACAAAGAAGATATAGGAACAACAGTTTATAAGAATGGTTAGTACAAGAGTAGAGAAAGTCATGTGAGTGCAATACATCAGAATTTTTTGCTGTCAGTACTCCTTGCAAGATATCAAATGTGGAGTGTCCTGTTTAAATGTCGGGACTGACTCTTGCCATTTTTAAATTAATGTTGTTTTCTAGTGCCTTGCATCTGGCAATGAAGCCATTAGCATTTTAAAATTAATACGACATATGAACTTATGAACTGAAATACTGGCAGTATCTATAGGCTTAACCTCTAATCACATCCCATCATAAGGAGGTAGGTGCACAGCTGAACATCCATTTGCAGTTCTTTCTTCAGTGTGGAGCAAGAAGAGACTATTTCCTGTCTTTTATATACCTCTCATTAGGCATTGGCTCTGGTGAATGCATTGTCTTGAGGTAAGTGTATCATGCATCCTGTCGGACTTTGCCTGAGGCTTTCCCAACCAACAAAAGTAATGATGTAAACAATTCTTACAACTTATATAAGAATATTGCTAAGATAAGTGAAGCTTTTAGTTTCTAATTTGTTATTTTAGATTCTGTTGCTTCACTGTTAATAGCTTCAATTTTCCTTGAATCTTACAACTTAGTTTATTATTATGGTAACCCTCATAATTGGGCCACTGCGTTTTCAGCAGACCTTGACCAGTAACCTGTAGTATAGGTCCTGGTCCTTCAGGTTTTGGAAAAAAGTTCCTGGGTTCAATACACAAGTATTAAACTTGGCTCAATACCTGAACGAAGTATGCTACTCTTTTTATTCAATTCTGAAAATGAACAGTAACAGGTGTCCCCTCTGTGTCTGTACCCTTTTAACATAAAAAGCAGCTCCTACGGATTATCAGTAGGTATATTTAGGTTCACTTGCCTCATGAACCAAATTATGTGTTTTTAAACTTGATAAGTGAATAAAACTCTTATCACAAGTTTTACATTGATGAGGCTTCCTTCCTTCGTGTATTAAGGTATGTGCTCTCAAATCTGACATCTTAATAAAGCTCTTCTCACAAGTTTTACATTGGTGTGGCTTCTTACCATCATGAATCAAAGCATGTCTTGTCAAATCTGACATCTTAGTAAACTTCTTATCACAAATTTTACATTGATGTGGCTTCTTACCCTCATGGACCAAATTATGTGTTTTCAAAGTTGACAGCTGAGTGAAGCTCTTATCACAAGTTTTACAGTGGTGTGGCTTTTTACCCTCATGATTCATAAAATGTGTTTTCAAATGTGACAACTGAGTAAAACTCTTATCACAAATTTTGCATTGGTGTGGCTTCTTACCCTCATGAACCAAATTATGTGTTTTCAAAGTTGACAAGTGAGTAAAGCTCTTATCACAAGTTTTACATTGGTGTGGCCTCTTACCTTCATGAATCAAATTATGTGTTTTCAAAGTTGACAACCGAGTAAAGCTCTTATCACAAGTTTTACATTGGTGTGGCTTCTTACCTTCATGAATCAAATTATGTGTTTTCAAATTTGACAACTGCGTAAAACTCTTATCACAGGTTTTACATTGGTAGGGCTTCGTACCTTCATGAATCAAATAATGTCTTCGCAAACCTGACAGTTGAATAAAACTCTTGTCACAAGTTTTACACTGGTGTGGCTTCTTACCGTCATGAATCAAATTATGTGTTTTCAAATAAGACAGGCGAGTAAAACTCCTATTGCAGGTGTTACACTGGTATGAACTTTTAGTCTTAGGAACTGAAGTCTTTTGTTCAACGTATAAGGGCCTTATGTGCATTTCCCCCTTATCATTGCATTTACCAGACTGTTTTGAGAGAACACGTTCTTCTGCGGTTGGCAATTCTGTGACACCAATTTTCTGACTTTCACATATAAGGTGATCCATTTCATTATAGAAGCTTGGGTCTGCTCCTGAGACTTCAGGAGAGCACAATGGTGATATTCCACCAACACCAGAAACTGTATCTGTACATGATCTGAAATGTCAAGAGGATTTAGCATCAGTAAGTATAATAATCAGAGAATGCACTCCAAAAATAGAACCCATTTGTTAACAGGACCCTGCTCAGAAATGTGACAACTGTAGTTATTTATTCTTCATGTAAATGAACTATGCAAGACATTACAACTAAATTAAGCTTATTAATTCCCTATTTCTGGCAAACTCTAAATACAGAATTTTAAGAGGTAGAATCAGGACTGCAAAATTCAATCCATAGCTTGGATGTGAACCACAAATGCTCTTACCAATCTCTATCTTTTTAAACATATGGTTCCTGTATAGAAACAGTGTGGCCAACAACTGTGCAGTTACCTGCAGTCCTAACATTTCAGAGACCTTAGTTTTGGGATTATCTTCGTCCTTTGATGGACTGACTATTATATTCCCATTCATGTCAGTTCAAGAACACTAGACAACATAAATGTGACAGTTATATAAGAATTAGCACAAGAAGCAGACGTCTTCTAATTAAAGCAGTCCAATCTTACCTTGAAGAGTTTACTGGAGGGAAGTTCCCATCCTGTAACAGAATAATTCACATAATTACCTATACAGTGTTAGTTCAAGTTCCTGCATAACATGGTCAGAAGATATGTGAAAATAAACATTTGAACATTTCATCATGAATTATGGTGTAAGAAAATCAAGTAATAGAGAAAGGATTCGTTTTTACAAATGATAATTGATAACAATAAGAATAACAATGACAATGATAACGATGATTACTATTACTATTAATTATATTACTAATAAATTATAATAATAATTAATAATATAAATTATAATAATAAATAATTAATGATAATGATAATGGTAATGCATAAATTACATTGATTGCTGTCACCATTTGCAGTAAAATATTCACTGCCAAATTATTGTACTAGTAGAGGAACATGTGAATATTTCAATTTTCGTGCTGGAGGCTTTTTGCTGTGTGTGGAACTAGTGAACACTATGCACTGGAGGCAGTGAGCTCAGTTGTTTGTGCTCTCACTGTACGCATGCAATGATGTCACTCTGTCCATGTGGCAGGTAATTTGCGATCACCTTATTTTGCAATAGCCATATGAAGATTTGAATCCTAATAATAATAAAAAGCATTACGATGCAAAGAGTATTCAGTATAAAGGGCTTGTGCACAATATACTCACAACATATTTCATATGAACATTGTATTACATTTAAAATAAAGAGATTGTATGCAAGTGACCATGTCCATTTCACACATGATATACAGGTTGTATCTAAGTTGTTGTAACACAGTACAGGTGGTGGTGATTCTTATGATTCTACCAACATATACAACACAATGCATTGTTAAGAGTTATATACTATAAAGATAACAGGAATACATTGACAAAAGTACATCATAGTAGATGCTGAAAATGTCCACAATGTCTCAACATGGACCACTGAAGCTACTGAGTGATTATTATTTGTTTATGACAACAAACTTATTGCTGTTGTTTTTAAACACAATATCCGTGTGTGGGCAATGTTTGAGAGTTAGAATTGGAATTCAAAGATTCAGTGTCACAGCCGGGATTTGAATCAAGAACCATCCACTAGCCATGCAGTTGCTCTAACCATTAAGCTACTGTGACAACCTGCAAGAATGATATTGAATTCTCCAAGCAATTTGTATTTCTCTCAGTAGACCACAAAGAGAGTATCACATCAGAGACAAATACACCAAGGGTGACTTACAACGGAGCTACTTTATATCTGGGGAGTAAATAACATTTAGTTACACCGCCTGTCACAATCTGGGACAAGACGGCTTCTTCGTCAGCTTCAAGGCATTGCAACAAACTGGAAGCAATGTCTCTTCTTTGGGTGGTGGTGGTGGTGGTGGTGGTGGTGGTGGTGGGGTTTAGGAAGCACAACTGCCAGGGTCATTAGCACCCTAACGAAACAAAAAATACCGCTGAGCCGAATGAAGGTCAGCAATCGCTCTATCACACTTAAAGTTTCCTTGAGCATCTCAGGAAGGGTGGCTGGCATGCCTAAGGACACACGGAGCTGAGCTAAAAACTGGCAATCAAGTCAAACATGTCGCACCGTCAAAGGGTCATTACAGTGAATACAGAGCGCTGCAGAATCAGAAGATAAAAGGTGAATATGGTTAAAATGGCAGTGCCCGAAGTGCAATCTTGCTAAAATCACTTCCTTGCGACAAGAGGTGCACGGTGAAGTCCTCCAGGCCACTTACTTACTTACTTACTATCCGGCACTACAGCCCTATGTGGGCCTTGGCCTCCTTCACAATCAGCCTCCATGCTTTTCTGTCCTTAATTTTCTCTCTCCATCCTTTCACCTTCATAGTGTTCAAATCATCAATCACTCCATCAATCCATCTCATCCTGGGTCTTCCTTTCTTCCTTGTTGAGTATAGTCTTGCTTTAAACACTCTTAGAGGTATTCTATTCGTCTCCATTCGTTCCAGATGTCCCATCCATTGTAGCCTTAGTGCTTTAATAAAGCGTACTATATCCTCTCCTTTTATAAGTTGGTTGATTTCCTCATTATAACGTATCCTCCACACACCTTGTTCTACTACAGGGCCATATATTCTCCTTATTATCTTGCGTTCAAATTTTCTTAATTTATCTTGGTCAGACCTTGTCAGTGTCCAGGTCTCTGCCCCATATATAACTACTGGTCTTATCAATGTTTTATATATCAGGGTTTTATCTTTCCTAGTTAGTATTTTATTTTTTAACAATTTTAAATTTGCAAAGTATGCTTTATTCCCTGCTTGTATGCGGTCCTCCAGGCCACTGGGAGGGGCTTTATCTCCCTAAGTTTGTTCCCTTGAAGACCACCACATGCAGCACTCCAGCGTGAAAGGAGGGCACGACATAAAACTAATCTAAAATCGTCTCAGGGAACTTTAGCGCAGTCTGGGGTTAAAACTGCTGCCTTTGCAGCAGAATCGGCAGCCTCGTTACCTTGCAGGCCTACATGTCCAGGCACCCACATAAAGGACATGGTAGTGCCAGCACTAGTGAGTGAGTGATGGCTGTCCTGGACACGCAGCACCAGTGGATGGTAATTGTACAGCGTGTGTAGGCTCTGAAGGGCACTCAAAGAATTGGAGCAAACAATACACTGTTCCACGGACTGCCGGCGGACATATAAATGGGCCTGATATATACCGAAAAGCTCTGCCGTAAAAATTGAGCACTGCGATAAAAGACGAAAGCTAAAACTCTGGTGACCGTGAACAAAAGCACACCCTACTCCGCTACCGTCCTTCGAACCGTCAGTGTAAATAAAAGAACAGGAACCAGACTGCGCCTAAATATCTAAAAAGGCCAAACGAAGGACTGCATCTGGCGTCGACGACTTCGGCAGGGACAGCAAACCCATATTGATATGGATCGCAGAGCAAAGCCATGGGGGAAAGCGCATTTCTCCGCTGGGAAATCTCGGTAAATCGGCGTCCAAAAGCCAAAGCACCAAACGAAAGGGAACGCCTGGAGGGAGAACGGCCAGGGAGCTCGTTGAATATTGGCGGTCTAAGCTGTCATTAAAAAACAAATTAAAAGACGGGTGTTCTGGTAGACTAGAAAGTCGATGCGTAGCTGCAAAGAAGAACATCGCGCCGATTACTAAGCGGAGGTTCAGCAGCTTCCGCACATAGACTCATAACAGGGCTCGCGGGAAAGGCGCCAATACTCAAATGGATACCATGGTGATGTGTAGGATTGAGGCAATTTAAAACCGACGGTCGAGCTGAGGAATACACAACGCAACCGTAAATAAATTTCGATCGGACCAGTGCTCGGTATAAATGTAAAAGAGTGGTCCTATTAGCTCCCCATGATGTGCTACTTAAAACCCGTAAAACATTAAGAGAACGTTCACACCTTGCCTTTAGTACGAAACATGCGAAGCCCAACTAAGTTTTCAGTCAAAAATTAATCCCAAAAGTTTCATCTTGTCTGCGAAAGGAAGTGCATCCGGGGCGAGGCGTAGAGAAGGCGGTAAAAAGGCCTTCCGGCGCCAGAGGTTAACACAGGCAGTTTTCTCGGCTGAGAACTTAAAGCCGTTGTTGACACTCCAAGTGAACAGGCGGTCTAGACACAATAGGAGGTGGCGTTGTAGGAGAGTTCACCGAGAACTTAAGTAAATGGCAAAGTCATGCACAAACAAAGAGGATGACACACCAGCAGGAATGCACTCCACAATGGGATGATGGCAATAGCGAATTGTGTGACGCTGAGTACCGAGCCCTGCGGGACTCCGTTCCATTGGATAAAAACACGAGAATAAACCGAGCCCACCCTTACACAAAAAGCTCTATCCCGCATAAACCCTGAATACAAAGGGGGGGGGGGGCGACCACGAATTCCCCAGTTATGGAGAGTGCGAAGAATTCCATGCCTCCAGCAAGTGTCATACGCCTTCTCTAGATCTAAAAATCCAGCAACCGTTTGGCTTTTCCTCAGAAAGCCATCCATGATGTAAGTGGACAAGGATACCAAGTGGTCGGCCGTTGAACGGAAATGACGAAAAGCGCACTGAGCGTTGGACAGCAGATGGTGAGTTTCAAGCCACCACGTCAATCGCCCGTTGATCGTTCGCTCCATCACCTTGCAAATGACACTGGTACGGGAGATCGGACGATAACTGGAAGGGAGATGGTGATCCTTTCCAGGTTTTAAAATCGGGACGATGGTGGCTTCACGCCAAGCGGAGGGAAATGTGGCGGTGTGCCAGATGCAGTTATACAACTCTAAGGGAAAGAGTTTACCAGCTGAAGACAGGTGTTGTATTATGAACTTGTGGATACCGTCCGGTCCTGGAGTTTGGAAGAGGCCAGAGCCCACTCCAACTCCTACATGCTGAAAAAGGCGTTATAACACTCCCGGTTAGAACAGGCAAAGGAAAGATTTTGATACTCAGCCCCATTCTTGATCGGTAGAAAATCTGGGTGGTAATGAGAAGAGTCTGACACAGCAGCAAAAGTCGTGTCCAGAGTGTCAGCGACAGCTCTAGCACAAACAACGGTAGTGTTTTGTATCCGGAGACCGGGTACAGTATGCGGCGAAGCTTTGCCGACCACACGACGAAGCTTATCACAAACTACAGACGAAGGCGTAGAGTGGTTAAACGACTCTACAAAACGGAGCCAGGATGTCCTCTTACTCGCCTGTATGATGCGTAGAGCCCTGGCGCGCGACTTCTTGAACGCGACCAGATTATCAAGGTTAGGGTGGCACCGAAACACCCGTGGCGCCGCCAGCCGCGCACGGACTGCCACTCGGCATTCGTCGGTCTACCAAGGGACCGGGAAACATCTCGGATGGCCAGATTACCGAGGTATAGCACGCTCGGCAGCCGTAAGTACAACGGATGTAAAGTGAGCCACCATCTGGTCAACATCTTCGAAGACGCGATCATCAAATACAGCCAAGAGAGTATAAACAGGCCAGTTCGCTCTGTTGAGACGTCAGGAGGGTATACGTGGCGAAGGTACGTGGTGAGATAGCAAGCTAATAACACAAGGGAAATGATCGCTGGAGAAGGTGTCAGAGACGACGTTCCACTCAAACCGATGTGCAAGCTGAGCGGTGCAAACTGATAAGTCCAGGTGGGAGGAAGTGCTAGGAGAATCAGAAACAAAAATTGGTTCACCAGTATTTAGTAGAGAGAGGTCTGTAGGATAAAATGTGCTAGAAGTGTTCCCCTTACGCAAGCCGGGGTGGTGGCCATTAGAGTCTCCCAACAAAAGGCAGGGTGTTGGGAGTTGCGACACCAGGTGGAACAGGTCAGCTATTGCGAAGGGGCAAGGAGGAGGTAGATAAACGGAACAGAGAGTAAAAGTAAAACCAGGTAAACTCAGGGTAACTGCAACAGCTTGCAAGGAAGTGGTAAGATTAAGAGGTTGGTAAAAGACGTCATCACGAATTAGGAGTATGACACCTCCATGAGCAGGAACACCAGGTTCCGGTGTGAGGTCAAAGCGCACCGGAGTAAAGCCTGGGAACGCAAAAGAGTCCTGCTGGCGAAGCTTTGTCTCCTGCAAGCAGAGAACGCCAGGGGATAGCCGACTAATAAGTACTTGCAGGTTGGTCCTATGTGCACGTATGCCCCTATATTATTCCACTGAATTATGGACATCCTGGAACGAAGGGGATAAGCTGTCGATTACGGTCTCTTGACCAGTGGCTGTCGCTTCAATTTGCGCTTCTGAGAGCACGTGAGGCTAGGGCTGTTTGGAGCAGATGGTTCGTGCTCCATAGGCTCCACGGACGGAGGAGGCTTGTGTCACCACTAACGAAAGATAAAAGAGTATATGTGTTACCCATGGTAACGGGAGGTGGAGAGACCCTAGACGTCCGACCACGCCCTCTGGTGTTCTGAGAGCATGAGCGCCGAGGAGGGGAAGGTGAAGCACGCTTCCCAGTGGCCGATGTCGGATGGTCTTTAAGGGAATCGCTGCGGTTCGGCTCAGCTCTGAACTTCCGGATATCGGTTCTGGCAGGAAGATTCTTGGGGCTGGTACAGGTTGATGTAGAAGCTGTGGCCTGAGTACGTTGAGGTGCAATAGTGGTGTAGGTAACAAGGCTAGTTTGGGTACCGACATCTCGCTTTGGCACTGGGGTTGACACAACCGAACTAAAGGTACCAAATTTGAGAATCGAAGGCTGACGAGCAAAAAGTTTGTTTTTTTTTTGTTTTTTTTTTCTGGGCTTCAGAAAACGGTAAATGCTCCTTCACCCGGAGCTCTTGTATAGCCTTCTTACACAGCTAGGAGAAGATGGACATGCGCTGTCATGGGCATCCTTTCCACAGGTGACACAAACAGGAACCGAAGCCTTGCAAGAGGTCTGTGTATGACCATAACGTTGACAATGAAAACATCGCATTGGACGCGGGATATACGGTCGAACATTAATCACCTCATTGCCGGTCTTTATCTTCTGAGGGAGATCGAGCAGATCAAACTTAAGAAACAGATATGGATATCAACCTGCACTACGTCATGCCTAGTGTGGACCCGATAGACAGATGTTACTCCCTGGTCAGATAAGTAACCCTGAATCTCTTCCTCCGGCATACCATCCAACAAGTGGGTGGTTATGACGCTCTTGGAAGAGTTGAGGCTCCTGTGCTTCTCAACACGGATAGGATATTCGTGGAGTAGTTTCACCTTCAGCAACTTGTAGAACTGGGTGGACGTATACGTTTCAACAAGTAGCGATCCTGTTCTTAGGTGGGTACATGATTTGACCGCACTGGCTATTTTATCAAGACCTGACTATTGCAAAGGGGTTTACCTTCAGAAACATCTGAGCATCTTCCGTCCTACTGATGACTAGGTAACGAGCGGTAGGAGCTACGTGTACCTCTATTTCATTAACTTGTCATTTTCTTTTAATAGTTTATGTTGGCCATAGAAAAAAGGCTATAAGTTTCATCCCCCAGTGCTCCCCACCCACCACGGAGCCCAACAAGGGGTCATCCCACTGGGATGACAGGGCTACACAGGGGATATAGCGGGCTCGCCGTCCCACTCACCCTGGAGTTCGGTGCACTACCTAGTCCTGGCCGATTGACTAGGGGTGGGTTAGTCCCTAGCCTCCCGTTTAGATGAAGCAGTAACTAAAGCAGTGTATTGGAAATGTGCACCCTCCCCGAATTCAGAAAGAAAACTGGATCGAGCTCAGATACGCATCCCTCAACCACCAGGATAAACCTCTCCACCGACACGGGTCTCCACGCACGGCCTACACATGGGTGGGCGTTTTGACTGACTGCCTCTTCTTTGGGACTTGTGACCGACAGTAAGACCCCAAGGAAGCCATCTTGCACACACCTTGGGCCAGACAGAGTTGGACTGTGTTACTCCACAGTCCTGATTTGGCTCCCTCAAAGTTCTACTGGTTTGGGCCACTGAAGAATGCCATATGTGGATGACATTTCTAAGATGATGAAGAGGTGATTCACACACTGAAAACCTGACTACACTGGCAGTGTAAAGATTTTTACCGAAACGGAATACATACCCCCATGTCTCACTGGAGAAAGACTGTGGAACTTGAGAAGCCAATTATATATAAAAATAGTGACCAGATAAAACGTTCTTTCATATACGATAAGTTCAATTTTGTGAAATAAATACTTTTGGAGATAAATAATGGGGCAACTGTTGCACATTTCATAGGGCAGACAGATAGTACTGAGCCTCTTTTACACACACTGCAGCAAATCTCCTGTAAGACTGTCGCTGTCTGTTTAGAAACTGTTCCTGATATAGTCTAGTCATTGCCACAACCATACATTGAAGATACAGTGTGTGGAGTGTACCCCACTACCAACTCATGTTCACCATCTCCTGCTTATGGTTACTGCACACATACACACTGTATCAGTGTACTCTGTGACTCAGTTAAAAATTGTTCTTAGGACACTTTTCTTTTGTTATGATCGTAGGAATCACCTCCAAGTATGTAAACCCACTCTCTTTGAATAAGAATGATAACTGCGAGTGGCCAATTTCCCAACACTTCTCCCCATATGTACCATGTATTAGGTCAGCTACAAACAGAGAACTGACCTGCTGCTAATAGTTGAAATATAAGGCAACTGTTGAATCATGCTAGTAGGATCATAAAGTGTAGGTTTAAAATGGCCCAAAAACAATGAGTTAAAGCTTTATAACTTGATTGTCTGCTGTCTCCGAATGACTCAATAACCTTTCTCTTGTTTCCCATTCATTTATTCCAAGTGAAACAGGTTGTAAAATCCTACAATGTCACGGAGTATTGTGCTATGATTTCAACAAAACTCTGCTGAAGTGTTACATTATTTCTATTTCTTTCAACTCTGAAAAGAATGTCTGACAAATACTGCACTACTTCCTAGTCTATGTAATTTTGTATTACATAATTTAAATATAAAACTCCTGTAACTACAGTACCTTAATGTCATCACAAATAGTTGAAGTTTCTCTTTCTGGCCACCAAGGTTCCTCTTTAATTTCTATTTCATGATCAACGTTGGCTTTCTTATCCTTCATTACAGGATCCTCTAGAAGAAATTCTCCCTCCTTCTGTGAACCAAAGTCTGAAACATGAGTCTGTTCCTCAATTTCTGTTTTCACATCTATCTCCCAGTTGCTGCTGCATGTAACCATTTCAAGATGTTCGGTAAAAGCAGTCTCGGATTTAAGTTCTGTTTTAATTGCCACATCATCACCGTTTCTCTTCATTGCAACAAACAACTCTCTCTCATTCTGCGAGTTTATGTCATCTGAGAGAACATACTCTTCTTTGATATCCATTTCACAACTGTTGTTGCTCTTCTTAATTTCAGTAACAAATCTGTGGACAAAGAAACATATTATGTATACTACGAAATATATATAATTTTAACTATCAGCTTCATTGAATCCATCAACCACTGTTCAAACCACCTCCATTCTTTTCACCAATACGTGTGCTTATGGAAAAGTTGAATTAAGACTAGAAATTCAATTGCACATCTGGGACTTGGACCACGGATCTTAGCCTTACTAGCCAATGGTGTTATTACTCCAGCTGTCTTGCTGGGATACCTGGACAACAATTAAGCCTTCTCAGATATTAAGCACACCTCAAAGCAACTTAGAAAGGTACAATTATTTAATTATAGTTATTTTGTGTGGGCAGAGGTGGGCGACGGACCAGCTCGGTGGTAGGCCTTGGCCTGGATAGGGCTGTTCCGCCATGGGGTTGGTTACTTATTTATTTTGATTTGATAACAGTCCTTTCACACTAGTAAAGTGTAGCAAATAAGATTAAAATTAACCTAACAGTAGTTAACTTAAAGCATCTAAACAGCCAACACTAGATATTGCAGCAAAAAGGATGAAAAATTAACCCCAGTAATGTTAATTATAAGGCACCTGCAACATTACAAGCCACAGGCCATAGGCCACAGTCAACCAGTGAAAGTGTGCCATAACTTACAGTATAACACCCTGTTACCCATACTTTGTCATTACTTTACACACGTCACTGGTACCACTGTATGAATATAAGTACCCTGTTGGTGACAGAAGTGACTACAACATTGCTTTCTGTAATCACCAACAACAGATAAAACTGATCTAAAGAAGTAACTGTTTCACTTATATAATAATTTAAAATAGAATGATCCACTCCTCTTTATGATGAAAGTATTGCCGTTCATCTTAACTGTGTTGTGTACAAGACTCCAGGTACAGCTTCTAAAGTGACCTCTGCACTGATGTCAGACTGAACATGGGTCGTCTCCCTTTAAGCACAAATCTTGTGACAATTCCACATGTATGTTTCAAACTGAACACTCAACCAATCCCAGCTGATATTAGATGCTCTTACTTCACAAATATACCTGACAGACTTTCACTGACATTGTCCTCATATATAACGGAACACTGGTGCCCCAAGCTAATTTTCACATCTGTTACACTGAGCTGCAACCCAGTGACCTGAAAATTATCATCACATCCATTCATATGTAAGAAGTATGAACTGCCCAGTGACAGCTGACTTCTCATATGACAACACTACAGTCCATATTGGACCAGTCATAGTGTTCACTATTAATACACTCTGGTACATAATGTTATGCACACACTGATAGCCAACAACGCCAACTTCAACTGTTTCAAACTGTCCACATCTCATACATAAGCTGCAGGCTCAACTGCCATGCGCCCCATCCTTGCATTTTATTTTGTTCCTAATAAACATACTCCCATCAACTACTTATGTAGACACATACAAGTACAAATAGGTGGTATTACCATGTATCACGCCAAGCAATGATAACCGACTGTTCTAACACAGTGTGGGCAAACAGTGAAAGATAGAACCAAAATTGAAAATTCCAATGCCATAGGCAGCATTTGCACCTCAGATATGCCACTCTATGCATGTCTGCTCTTAACCACTGAGGTACCATGGCAACATGCTGGCACAGCTTAAGTATCCAAATGATTCTTATTTTTCTGGTAAACTCTCAGTGGTTTCTGAAAAGAGGTGAAATAACCAAAGATACAATTAGTAGTTCTTCTGTATATGGTATGAAATTATTGCCAAAGAAACAGGAATGCCAGTCCACTATGTATTATATAATGTGGCAATAAAAATGATCCCATACAAAGACCAAATAAATGGTTACTTGCAGCTAAATAGCTTGATTTTAATCAATTTTGTTTTTGTAATAAATATAGTACAGTGTTTTTTAGCAACTTGAAATACTAAACAGTGTTGTTGTTGTTGTTAGCTAATGCTGGATTTCTGACAATGAAGCCATTAATCCTCTTGCTCTCCAATATTTTTCAATAAATATTGAAGAGACTTAGCAATAAATGTAACCGCTTTTTAGAGAGCACCATATTTTTATGTTTTGGCGGTCACATCGCTCTCTCACAACCCCCAGAATGTCTGGAGGACCACACCTGTCGTTGGTTTACGGGTCTTACCGACCTGACCGGGAGAATTATCAAAATAAATTCACCGACCATATCCTCTGATTACCAATCAGAGGACATATTACATGCCATGACAGGTCAGCATGTTAGGGGTTAAGGTTTTATAGAGAAATTAGAGAAATGGAGAGGTTGGAAAAATAAAGACTCCCTAGTCCTCAGGAACCCTAATAGCATCGGAGTCGGAAGAGAACAAGAGATGACCAAGGTAAGGTCAGATAGAAAAGTTACAGTGAGGAGCAAAACACCAGTAAGTGGAAGTAATGTTCTGCTCAGCTTGGGTACCTTGTGGTTGCCATTCACATATCCCCTAGACGGAGACCCCTGAGTACTTAACAGTGTTAAGTGGTAATTATTTTTTAATTGGAGCTTTATTTTTTATTTTCATATACCAGAGATGAATATTATAATCAAGCACACACATGTAAATCCTGAATTGCCACATCATGTAATAGTGTTAAAACAAATTAAGGAAAACCATAACTATAACTGAAGAGTTTAAATTCTTGATACAAACCAAATTGAAATCAATACTGACTGCTGAGTTATATTTTTCACATTTTTATGTAACAGACAGAATACATGGTTAGACCCCAAAAGGAAATCATTTATGTAAATATTTATTGCAAATGTAATTTATTTTTTATGTTGATAAGAATTAGTTGAGTAACAAAAACCTGTTGCTATTTTTTCATTGTTAGAATAAAATAGAATTGTTTAAAAACGTCATAAATGTTAAGTTTCATGTTTAAATTTAATATGTATAAGAACCATATGTATTTAATGTTAAAAGTGAAGGGAGAATAGCTAAAGATCGCTTCCCTAACAATACAGGAACTATTTAACGTAGGAAAATATAAAATGAACGCATACGCGCATGTATACAAAGAAGGGCGTCATGTGAAGTAGTGCCAAATTTGTTATTAGCGTCTGTATGTTTGAGATGTGAAGACGTGTTTCTGTAACGTGCGTGGATGTAGGTCTAAAAGACTTTATAAAAGTGGAAAGACTATCAAGAAAATATAAATAGGTGCAACAAAAGTAAATTCAATTATAACAAGTGTTATAAGATACGGAAAAAGTGTTAATAAAGTGATATATAGTGAAGTTACATCGAGTGTTCATTCATTCCACCAAGTACCTCACCCTGAGAGTAAGAAAAGAATAGAGTCTTCTCATAGCTCTATGAAAAGTAATAATTTATTTAAAATACAGCAACATAACATAATACAGTGCTGAAGGTGTTCATAATTATTGTATTTGCAACTGAATATACTTTTATAGTCCTAAATGTCATGCCCATACTTATAAGAAATGTGCTATATCTTATCTCAAATTATAAAAACGATACTACTGATATTTGTTGGAAATAAATAAATATTATAATTTATTCACTATCAGATAGTACAGTTTTGTGGATTACCAGAGTGTATTATGTGTTACTCAGGTGAACACTGGACATTAAAACATAGTAAACCATTGAGTTTTCTCATTTCACAACAGTTAATGGTATTTGTGGGAAGCAGTATATGAACCATTAAATATGATTTTCAGATTTTTCATGGAAAACATTTGTTATAATAAATAAATATTTACTTTATTAACAACACTCTAAATTACCAGCAGCATATCAGCACCACTGATGTGATACAGTTTCGTCCCACATTATTTTACACATCAGTAAACCATAACTTTCACTTCAAGCACACTTCAGTGTGAACCAAATTTGAACCCTTAACCTTGGGATCTCACACACACCTACCCACACATGCATGTTGATCTCACTCAAATAACACAGTCAAAAAGACTTTCTAGTCACAAAAACAAACCTGCTCTTTCTGGAAGATAACTCATCCCTGAATACAGATCTTACTTCAGAATTTCTGTATCAGGCTAATTTAGGCTAAATGTATCACTATCGTAAAACAACGTTTGTATGAGCTTGATAAAGTAATCTAATTTACTCAAAAGTTCCGGCATCCTGGACATGCTACGAGAATTCATGCAGCCTGACAGACTGGAAGTCTTCTCCCTGGGGACATATCTGGGGTACCTCACCCCAGAGCAGAGGAAAAAAGCAAATGAGTGGGGAATCCAGTTGCTGCAGCAATATGGACTTCTACTGGATTGACAAAATTAGGAGCTCTGCAAGTGTCCCCGATGAAGAATACTCATGCATGTGGTGTTGTACACCAACAGAGCCATTGGTTGGAGGCAACATCCAGCACATTCCTTCAAAAAGCTTGCATCAGGACAGAATTTGGTATGAACAAATTAGTAAGTTTGTTTGTCCTCCTATGGCTGAATGGTTCCTATCCATATCACAGACAGAAAGGACCCTGAAGGTAGCTCACGGCATGGCCATTGCATGGAGTAGCTACTTCAGGGACATGGCCACGAAGATCACTTGCCATGACTTTCTGAAGCTGGGCAGCACAGGTGGCATAGTTGACGCTGAGGAAATATGTTGACCTCAAACAATATGGCAGCACAATTGGCATCCCTGAGGTGAGAAAGGCCAAAATGGAAGAAGACCTGGACATCTGCGATTGCAATGAATGCCAGAGGCCCAGAGCATTTACATATCTTACAATTTGTCCTGTATAATCCTTTCCACCTCCACGACTATTTTATGCACCATTTCAACCATTATTTCCCTCTATCCATTTGTATTCCTCTACTCACACACAACAATAATAAAAATTACTGTTGCCTTCCATTTTAATGACTCCCTATTCTCCCCTCTCTTCATACACAAGTATAAAGTATCGACATCTGTTTGATTAAGAAGCATGTTTTGTATTCTGCCTACACATATAACTTATCCTCTCCCCAGCGATTACAGCGTCTGAGTTAAGTTTTCCTGAGCTGTTGAATGCCAGTCTAGTGATGGTACCAAGCAAATTCTCATTGTACATACGCCAGCACTTGACAGGAGCTGTAGAACGCCAGAGTAGTGATGGTACCGAGTAAATTCTCATTGCCCATGCGCCAGTACATGCAAGGAACTGTTGAATGCCAGAGAAGTGATGGCACCAAGCAAATTCTCATTGCCCATGCGCCAGCACTTGACAGGAGCTGTGGAATGCCAGAGTAGTGATGGTACCAAGCAAATTCTCATTGCACATACACCAGCACTTGAAAGGAGCTGTTGGGGACCAGTCTAGTGATGGTACTGAGCAAATTCTCATTGCACATACACCAGCACTTGAAAGGAGCTGTTGGGGGCCAGTCTAGTGATGGTACAGAGCAAATTCTCATTGCACATACGCCAGCACTTGAAAGGAGCTGTTGGGGGCCAGTCTAATGATGGTACAGAGCAAATTCTCATTGCACATACACCAGCACTTGAAAGGAGCTGTTGGGGGCCAGTCTAATGATGGTACAGAGCAAATTCTCATTGCACATACGCCAGCACTTGAAAGGAGCTGTTGGGGGCCAGTCTAATGATGGTACAGAGCAAATTCTCATTGTACATACGCCAGCACTTGAAAGGAACTGTTGGAGTCCAGTCTAGTGATGGTACAGAGCAAATTCTCATTGCACATACACCAGCACTTGAAAGGAGCTGTTGGGGGCCAGTCTAATGATGGTACAGAGCAAATTCTCATTATGTCAGCACTTGAAAGGAGCTGTTGGGGGCCAGTCTAATGATGGTACAGAGCAAATTCTCATTGCACATACACCAGCACTTGAAAGGAGCTGTTGGGGGCCAGTCTAATGATGGTACAGAGCAAATTCTCATTGCACATACACCAGCACTTGAAAGGAACTGTTGGAGTCCAGTCTAGTGATGGTACAGAGCAAATTCTCATTGCACATACACCAGCACTTGAAAGGAGCTGTTGGGGGCCAGTCTAGTGATGGTACAGAGCAAATTCTCATTGTACATACGCCAGCACTTGAAAGGAACTGTTGGGGGCCAGTCTAGTGATGGTACAGAGCAAATTCTCATTGTACATACGCCAGCACTTGAAAGGAACTGTTGGAGTCCAGTCTAGTGATGGTACAGAGCAAATTCTCATTGTACATATGTCAGCACTTGAAAGGAGCTGTTGGGGACCAGTCTAGTGATGGTACCGAGCAAATTCTCATTGTACATGTGCCAGCACTTGAAAGGAGCTGTTGGGGACCAGTCTAGTGATGGTACCGAGCAAATTCTCATTGCACATACGCCAGCACTTGAAAGGAGCTGTTGGGGACCAGTCTAGTGATGGTACCGTGCAAATTCTCATTGTACATATGCCAGCACTTGAAAGGAGCTGTTGGGGACCAGTCTAGTGATGGTACCGAGCAAATTCTCATTGTACATATGCCAGCACTTGAAAGGAGCTTTTGGGGGCCAGTCTAGTGATGGTACAGAGCAAATTCTCATTGTACATATGCCAGCACTTGAAAGGAGCTGTTGGAGTCCAGTCTAGTGATGGTACAGAGCAAATTCTCATTGTACATACGCCAGCACTTGAAAGGAGCTGTTGGGGGCCAGTCTAGTGATGGTACAGAGCAAATTCTCATTGTACATATGCCAGCACTTGAAAGGAGCTGTTGGGGTCCAGTCTAGTGATGGTACAGAGCAAATTCTCATTGTACATATGCCAGCACTTGAAAGGAGCTTTTGGGGACAAGTCTAGTGATGGTACAGAGCAAATTCTCATTGTACATAGGACAGCACTTGAAAGGAGCTTTTGGGGTCCAGTCTAGTGATGGTACAGAGCAAATTCTCATTGTACATACGACAGCACTTGAAAGGAGCTTTTGGGGTCCAGTCTAGTGATGGTACAGAGCAAATTCTCATTGCACATACGACAGCACTTGAAAGGAGCTTTTGGGGTCCAGTCTAGTGATGGTACAGAGCAAATTCTCATTGTACATACGCCAGCACTTGAAAGGAGCTTTTGGAGTCCAGTCTAGTGATGGTATAGAGCAAATTCTCATTGCACATATGCCAGCACTTGAAAGGAGCTGTTGGGGACCAGTCTAGTGATGGTACCCAGCAAATTCTCATTGCACATACGACAGCACTTGAAAGGAGCTTTTGGGGTCCAGTCTAGTGATGGTACAGAGCAAACTCTCATTGCACATACGCCAGCACTTGAAAGGAGCTGTTGGGGACCAGTCTAGTGATGGTACCGAGCAAATTCTCATTGCACATATGCCAGCACTTGAAAGGAGCTGTTGGGGACCAGTCTTGTGATGGTACCGAGCAAATTCTCATTGCACATACGCCAGCACTTGAAAGGAGCTGTTGGGGACCAGTCTAGCGATGGTACAGAGCAAATTCTCATTGCACATACGACAGCACTTGAAAGGAGCTTTTGGGGTCCAGTCTAGTGATGGTACAGAGCAAACTCTCATTGCACATACGCCAGCACTTGAAAGGAGCTGTTGGGGACCAGTCTAGTGATGGTACCGAGCAAATTCTCATTGCACATATGCCAGCACTTGAAAGGAGCTGTTGGGGACCAGTCTTGTGATGGTACCGAGCAAATTCTCATTGCACATACGCCAGCACTTGAAAGGAGCTGTTGGGGACCAGTCTAGCGATGGTACAGAGCAAATTCTCATTGCACATACGCCAGCACTTGAAAGGAGCTGTTGGGGACCAGTCTAGTGATGGTACCGAGCAAATTCTCATTGTACATATGCCAGCACTTGAAAGGAGCTGTTGGGGACCAGTCTAGTGATGGTACCGAGCAAATTCTCATTGCACATACGCCAGCACTTGAAAGGAGCTGTTGGGGACCAGTCTAGTGATGGTACAGAGCAAATTCTCATTGCACATACGCCAGCACTTGAAAGGAGCTGTTGGGGACCAGTCTAGTGATGGTACCGAGCAAATTCTCATTGTACATACGCCAGCACTTGAAAGGAGCTGTTGGGGACCAGTCTAATGATGGTACAGAGCAAACTCTCATTGCACATACACCAGCACTTGAAAGGAACTGTTAAAAGCCAGTCTAATGATGGTATCAAGCAAATTCTCATTGTACATACGCCAGCACTTGAAAATTTTTCTTATGTGTATGGAGAGTTCAGCACATGTATCGCACTACGCTTGCTTGTGAATGTCAGTTTGAGAGTTTTAAATATTGTTTTTGTACATACATTTCAATGATTCAGTATGTAGTAGATAGAAGTGCTTTATTCCAACCAAAAATTTCATACCAAGTTTTCACTGAATATAAACATTTTGTAATGCTTATAGAAAAATCTGATGTGTTGCACTCACATGACTTTCTCTACTCTTGTACTAACCACTCTTACAAACTCTTATTCCTGTATCTTCATGTTAGTCAATATAAACATCTGTACAAATTATCTTATTGCTTATTTCCAGTAGGCCTTGAGCGATAGTGAAATCTTGTAAAGCTTTGAGATCCTGTTCTCTTTGCATGCTTAACATATAAAAAAATGAATGTGTATTATTTCACGGAAGTTTTAAGTTTTCTGAAACTGACACAAATAACAAGGAACATATTTGAAATGGTTCACTATATAAAAAAAATTATTTAGACATAAATTCTGTTTTAGCAAGATCTACATTTTTGGATAGTAAGATTTTGTCTATCTCTTAAGGTATACAAGTTATTCGAAAGTCATCCAGAGTAAACAGGACTACATAGGCTATAGCCAGAAAATTCAAAATATACATTTCATTTGTCATACAAATAGCTTATACATATGTAATTTTAATTAAAATCGTTAAGAGCCATTTTCAAGAAAATTAAAATTTTCGAAAAATTTTCCATGTAAAGGGTAGTTTAAGGTGAGGCTAGTTTCTTCAAAATCTTCGTATCGCATCGTTGAAAGACATTAAACTTAAATACCAACTTTGGTTTTTAACCGACTTTTTGTTTTTGAGTTATGCTGTCCACAGACTCACAGACACACATGCAGATCTTTTTCTAAAAATGCTTATTTTTGGATTCAGGGCGTCTCAAAACATATATTTCCAGTGAAATTTCGACATCAAATTTTTGGGTGGAATAGAATACTTCCTCTACTTACCAGTAGAGAAAGTAAAAGTGTTACATGCAAAACTACCATCACCTTCTCTAATTACTGTACTTACAAGAGCCATTGATCTATTCTTTGTTAATATAGATAACAATCATTACAGATTTCCTTGCATTTATAAGAGTACAGTAAGTAAAAGGGCCAAATTTCCACAGACCAACCCCATCAAAAATTCATGAAATGCCATTGAAATGGTATGAAAGTTACTCTAGAGTATTCCCCATAGTTGGAAAGCTGCCCAATATTGCATCAGAGAAAGATACTTATTGTTGACTTGGTCACCTGTATTAGAAGCTTGTTTTCATTACAGCTGGTAATGTTGGGGAGCACCATGTTGTTTTATCATCTAGTATACAGTTTATGTACAGTTTGCTGTTTTTTGAGTGATAATGTGGATATAGACAATTATAGATATAAATTTGTGCATTACGTTGAGATTTTACACTATGTTATCATTTTTGGTTGAATTTTGAATGTGTTTTAGAGTACTTATGGTTACAATGGCTTCTGTCTAGACGTGAAAGGCTGTGGCTCTGTTAGTGTTGTTGCAAGCCGATACTCGCTGCCCAGCACTGGGCAAATAAGCTGCATGTCTTGTAACAGGGCAGTGTAAGCATCGGCTGCTGGCCTTTTTTTCAAATTGCAGTACATAAATGTGAGGCTAAATGCTGTGTTACTTTGTATCGGCCACAAAGTCTTCTTTTTAGCATTGCTGAATTAAATATTACTAGAAATATAATTGAGTACATATGCTTATCAACAAAATTTTTGGAATGATTTACTGAAAAGTACAAATAGATGGCATTAACGCAGTTTCTGTTTATCGAGAGTAAATTGTTGTTTGCAATAGTTTAGGTTAGGTTAGCTGAAGCTTAGGTCGCATTTGTAGTGTAGCTCTGCTTAGGTGAGGTATAGCTTAGCTTTGGTTAGGTGAGGTATAGCTTAGCTTTGGTTAGGTGAGGTATATCTTAGCTTTGGTTAGGTGAGGTATAGCTTAGCTTTGGTTAGGTGAGGTATAGCTTAGCTTTGGTTAGGTGAGGTATAGCTTAGCTTTGGTTAGGTGAGGTATATCTTAGCTTTGGTTAGGTGAGGTATAGCTTAGCTTTGGTTAGGTGAGTATAGCTTAGCTTTGGTTAGGTGAGGTATATCTTAGCTTTGGTTAGGTGAGTATAGCTTAGCTTTGGTTAGGTGAGGTATAGCTTAGCTTTGGTTAGGTGAGGTATAGCTTAGCTTTGGTTAGGTGAGGTATATCTTAGCTTTGGTTAGGTGAGGTATAGCTTAGCTTTGGTTAGGTGAGTATAGCTTAGCTTTGGTTAGGTGAGGTATAGCTTAGCTTTGGTTAGGTGAGGTATAGCTTAGCTTTGGTTAGGTGAGGTATATCTTAGCTTTGGTTAGGTGAGGTATAGCTTAGCTTTGGTTAGGTGAGTATAGCTTAGCTTTGGTTAGGTGAGGTATATCTTAGCTTTGGTTAGGTGAGTATAGCTTAGCTTTGGTTAGGTGAGGTATAGCTTAGCTTTGGTTAGGTGAGGTATAGCTTAGCTTTGGTTAGGTGAGGTATATCTTAGCTTTGGTTAGGTGAGGTATAGCTTAGCTTTGGTTAGGTGAGTATAGCTTAGCTTTGGTTAGGTGAGGTATAGCTTAGCTTTGGTTAGGTGAGGTATAGCTTAGCTTTGGTTAGGTGAGGTATATCTTAGCTTTGGTTAGGTGAGGTATAGCTTAGCTTTGGTTAGGTGAGGTATACCTTAGCTTTGGTTAGGTGAGGTATAGCTTAGCTTTGGTTAGGTGAGGTATAGCTTAGCTTTGGTTAGGCGAGGTATAGCTTAGCTTTGGTTAGGTGAGGTATAGCTTAGCTTTGGTTAGGCGAGGTATAGCTTAGCTTTGGTTAGGTGAGGTATAGCTTAGCTCTGCTTAGGTGAGGTATAGCTTAGCTTTGGTTAGGTGAGGTATATCTTAGCTTTGGTTAGGTGAGGTATAGCTTAGCTTTGGTTAGGTGAGGTATAGCTTAGCTTTGGTTAGGTGAGGTATACCTTAGCTTTGGTTAGGTGAGGTATATCTTAGCTTTGGTTAGGTGAGGTATAGCTTAGCTTTGGTTAGGTGAGGTATAGCTTAGCTTTGGTTAGGTGAGGTATAGCTTAGCTTTGGTTAGGCGAGGTATAGCTTAGCTTTGGTTAGGTGAGGTATAGCTTAGCTTTGGTTAGGTGAGGTATATCTCAGCTTTGGTTAGGCGAGGTATAGCTTAGCTTTGGTTAGGTGAGGTATAGCTTAGCTTTGGTTAGGCGAGGTATAGCTTAGCTTTGGTTAGGTGAGGTATAGCTTAGCTTTGGTTAGGTGAGGTATAGCTTAGCTTTGGTTAGGTGAGGTATATCTTAGCTTTGGTTAGGTGAGGTATAGCTTAGCTTTGGTTAGGTGAGGTATAGCTTAGCTTTGGTTAGGTGAGGTATAGCTTAGCTTTGGTTAGGTGAGGTATAGCTTAGCTTTGGTTAGGTGAGGTATAGCTTAGCTTTGGTTAGGTGAGGTATACCTTAGCTTTGGTTAGGTGAGGTATAGCTTAGCTTTGGTTAGGTGAGGTATAGCTTAGCTTTGGTTAGGTGAGGTATATCTTAGCTTTGGTTAGGTGAGGTATAGCTTAGCTTTGGTTAGGTGAGGTATAGCTTAGCTTTGGTTAGGTGAGGTATAGAATAGCTTTGGTTAGGTGAGGTATAGCTTAGCTTTGGTTAGGTGAGGTATAGCTTAGCTTTGGTTAGGTGAGGTATAACTTAGCTTTGCTTAGGTGAGGTATATCTTAGCTTTGGTTAGGTGAGGTATACCTTAGCTTTGGTTAGGTGAGGTATAGCTTAGCTTTGGTTAGGTGAGGTATAGAATAGCTTTGGTTAGGTGAGGTATAGCTTAGCTTTGGTTAGGTGAGGTATAGCTTAGCTTTGGTTAGGTGAGGTATAACTTAGCTTTGCTTAGGTGAGGTATATCTTAGCTTTGGTTAGGTGAGGTATACCTTAGCTTTGGTTAGGTGAGGTATAGCTTAGCTTTGGTTAGGTGAGGTATACCTTAGCTTTGGTTAGGTGAGGTATAGCTTAGCTTTGGTTAGGTGAGGTATAGCTTAGCTTTGGTTAGGTGAGGTATATCTTAGCTTTGGTTAGGTGAGGTATAGCTTAGCTTTGGTTAGGTGAGGTATAGCTTAGCTTTGGTTAGGTGAGGTATAGAATAGCTTTGGTTAGGTGAGGTATAGCTTAGCTTTGGTTAGGTGAGGTATAGCTTAGCTTTGGTTAGGTGAGGTATAACTTAGCTTTGCTTAGGTGAGGTATATCTTAGCTTTGGTTAGGTGAGGTATACCTTAGCTTTGGTTAGGTGAGGTATAGCTTAGCTTTGGTTAGGTGAGGTATAGAATAGCTTTGGTTAGGTGAGGTATAGCTTAGCTTTGGTTAGGTGAGGTATAGCTTAGCTTTGGTTAGGTGAGGTATAACTTAGCTTTGCTTAGGTGAGGTATATCTTAGCTTTGGTTAGGTGAGGTATACCTTAGCTTTGGTTAGGTGAGGTATAGCTTAGCTTTGGTTAGGTGAGGTATACCTTAGCTTTGGTTAGGTGAGGTATAGCTTAGCTTTGGTTAGGTGAGGTATAGCTTAGCTTTGGTTAGGTGAGGTATATCTTAGCTTTGGTTAGGTGAGGTATAGCTTAGCTTTGGTTAGGTGAGGTATAGCTTAGCTTTGGTTAGGTGAGGTATATCTTAGCTTTGGTTAGGTGAGTATGGCTTAGCTTTGGTTAGGTGAGGTATAGCTTAGCTTTGGTTAGGTGAGTATAGCTTAGCTTTGGTTAGGTGAGGTATAGCTTACCTTTGGTTAGGTGAGGTATAGAATAGCTTAGGTTAGTTTATGTTATGTTAGGTTACATTAGGTTAATTAGCAATATTTTGTGGAAGGAAATGGAGAGGCTACAGCATATGCGAATGGGTGGATTATGTTGGTGGTGCTCGTGCTCCACTGTAGCATATTTTTATAGGTATTTATTTGAACATGCTGTTAATATGTCGTATCGGACGATGGGTGAGTGGAGCAGTTGATATGATGGTTAATTGTGTCCGAGCTTAAAGAGTTTAAAATTCCTAGATATTTGTTTTCTGAGGAAAACCTCGGTAAAGAACTTTATATGGACAATTTACGGTAACCAAGGTTCAAACTGGAGAGCTCTTGATTGCGAGGCAAACACAGAATCAGCACAGTACAGTGCAGCTTCCCCCCCCCCCCCCCATTTTTTGTTTTGTTATGACATTATAGTGATGTAATAAAGCTCGTGGTTACTGTATGAAACGGTTTGTTGGTAGAGTGTGTTGTAGCTCAGTGGAAAAGTGTATAGTTGATATACTGAATGGGTAGCATTATGAGATCAAATCTGCATTAAGAAAATGTGGAGCATATGAAGATTAAGGTTGGCATTGTGTGTGAATAGGATGATAGGCAAATTCAGGGATCAAATCAAGAAAGGTGAAGGACAAGGAGACTGTAGAGAAGGAGAGAAGAGACAAGCTGTACAGGAACTGCATTTGAGTGTCTTTTCGTGAATGTTATCTCTAAAAATTTGTGGTTTTTTGCAGAACTTTGGGAATTAGCTTTTGGCAGTTTGAGGCACTTTGGGAAGCTAGAATTTTGGATATATATTTATACGTACCTAACAGATATTTTCGGATAATTTTTTTTTATGGCGGCGTTGGTCTACAGAAGTTTTCCCAGTTAAAATGATCATACTATCTTTTCACATCTTTTGGTCACTATGTAATGGCTTTAAACTTCTCCTCTCTTTGCGTAACTAACAGACAAAAAAATACAGAAAAGAAAAACAAATGACTTCCAATTTGAGGATGACTATGTATTTTAAAGTGCAAACAAATTAATGGAATATTTAACTTTAGGGTAAAAAAAGTATTTGATGTAAATTGGTATTTTAACGAGATCTACATTTTTTGTGCAGTAATATTTTGTGCACCTCTTACAGTTGTACACAAGTCATTCAGAATAAAGAGCATTTCAGAAACTGTTCACAGAAAATTTAGACCATACATTTCACTTGTCCTGAAACATGGCATCATAATTACCATTTTTAGACATTTTTGAGAAAATTGACATTTTGAATAGAAGTTCCATGTAAAGGATAATCTGAGGCTGGGGTTTACTTGAAAATCTTTGCGTCGCATTGTGGGAAGATGTTGAACTAATTTACCAAGTCCTGTATTCAACGGACATTTTGTTTTTGTTATGCTGTTCACACCCCCACCCCTACCCACACATGGACGATGTTTCTAAAAATACCTCATTATATTCAGGTATTCCCAAAACATGTATTTTCAGTGAAATCCCTATCGAAATCTTTGGTTGGAATACTTACCTACTTCCTCTGAATATGTAGTAAAGAAATTATTTTTACTCAGGGGAAGTCATAACATGTATTTTCAGTGAAATCTCGGAACCCACGAACTCTCTCATACGGTGAGATACGGTTTCATTACCTGAAGTATTATTACACGCATAAATGCATGATTGCTGAACTAGTTACATTTATCGAATGTTTATTATTGTCATTACATGCACAGCTTCCTATCTGGGGTTGATAATACCCCATACATCGCTTGGAGTAGCTGACCAGCTGACCCAACCAACCGAGCTACGCATGCGTCAGACAGGCCAGGTACAATGGCCCTACACTTGACCTTTTCATCTGTAATCTTTAAAAAAGCATCAGCCATTATACTAAAGTGGTTAAGTCTTCACCTTATGTTGCACAAAGGGATCCCAAGGCACTCTATTGTTTTAAAGCCGCTATTTTGCGTAATATGGTTCTATCTTAAAACTCGTTAGAAGTACTAGAATGTGAATAAAGTCAACACAATACCTTATCGGTTGCCTTTAGAGCTGATGTGTGTACGTTCGGAGCGCGCAATCCACTCACCCTCGCTTTTAAGGACACTTTCTTGCTTTCTTCCACAAGAAAGTTCAACAAACACTTGCCCACACTTGCCATCTTGCCGAATGCCAACCACAGAACATATAACTACGGGTGTGTTTGTACCTTAGAGTAATAACAGACTAGAGAGTAAACTGGAACGCACAGAATAGCCTTTGATAATCCCACATCCAGGCCGTATTACAAATATTGCATTGAAAATATATAATATAATCCCTAGGGTGTCTCCTCTATGCAGAGGTTACCCTCATCGCCCGGCAGCTGCGTCCTCCAGGGCCACGAAGGAGTGCAGGATGGGGGTGTCGGGGGTCAGCACGCAGACTCCCCCAACCGTAAGGCGACTACTTGACCTTCTAGGAACACTACCTTTCTATCAGGATAGCTCCTCAATTGGCCCCTCAGGGACTTAAAGAGGCTGAATGTACCCTGTACCGGACCTCCCAACTGGGGAAAAATCCCATTCCGGTGTAGTTTCTTTGGTTAAAATAACACATTTATTAAATAATGAAACTACATTATTGTGCTGCATATCAACATATTAACAATGTAACTAGGCATGCTAAACAAAGACTCTTTTTGTTGAAGAAGTTACATGAGAAAACAAAGTGAGTCATGCCAAAGAGATCATTAAAGAAGGGCAAGTCCTTTTCACAGTCTCTGTGTATCGTTCAGATACCGTGATGGGAAGTGCACAGTACGGCTTGAACGTGTTGTGCCTATGCTGGGTTGACTGTTGAGTGACTTGAGAGCTGATCTTAGGAGCGGGTTGCACCAATCGTGTAGCAAAAAGGCTGGTCGATGGAGACTGTCTGCTGACCTAGAGGTGTCTCCACAGTGAAGTACTTCTCATCATGTTTAAGTACTCAATATGGTGCATTGTAGACTGGCTGGGGCGGTTTCCGCACTGCATCCTGTCGGATGAACTTGTCATAAGCTCTGGGTGGATGAATTATGCGTGATGCCATGTGCTGCTTCAAATTGAAGACAAACGAAGGGAAGTCACATGCCACTGGTATTCAATCCAGGAAATCAGATGGAAGCTTGATAGTAACACCATAGGTTATTTCTGCTGGAGTGATATTATGTTCTGGTATTACATAAGAACGGAGGCCCAACAAGATGGTGGGCAAGTGGTTGACCCAGACATCTGAAAGGCGGGCTGTTAAGGCTGCCTCAAGATTGCAATGCCAACGTTCAACTTTCCCATTTGATGCTGGATGGTTATCGGTAGTTTTAATGTGCTGTATACCCAAGGCATTTGTAAGATTGGCAAACAGCTGGCAGTTGAATGTCTTCCTCAGGTTTTGGCCCACAGTTTTGCATCTTGTTTGAGTGAAGGCCAAACAAAACGCTGCCGAATTTGGTTCACTGTACCTTTGATACCTGGGCGAGCGAAGTCATGTAATGCGTGGAATACTTGTTTTCTGTAGGTAAGTGGAACGTAAGGTCTGAGTTTATTTGTAGAATTGTCACACACCAATTTAGATCCATCAGGTAACATCATCCTGATGAATTTCAAAGAACAGGATTCTGATATCTTGAGACTTTCCAGTTGTAACCTTGCAGTGTCTTCGTATGAAATGCTTGCTGGCAATCTTGGACCATGCATCCCTGGATATCAGTAGTGAGCTGGGCAAGGTAGTCCACGTTGCCTGGGAGTAGCTTTGTCCAAGTGTTGCCTGTGCTCTGTGAATAACTACCTGCCCTCTAGCAAGTATCTGTAGTGCTTCACTGGCGAATAGGCCGCTAACAGTTCACGATCATAAGTGCTTACGTTTCAGTGATGAGGGATTTGGAGAAGAATGCAAGTCACTCTGGTGTCTCGCCTCTCATTTGCTGAAGCGAGGCTCCTATAGCGTAGTCGGAAGCGTCGACCATTAAAATTAAGGGAAAATCAGGTGAAGCATGAGCGAGTAGTGCTAGATCTTCTTTCAACTTGCTGAATGATTGATCAGTCGTTTGATTCCAAACAATAGGACGCTTATCCTTTTTCTTCGCGTTCGTGCATAAGTCAAACAGGGGTTGTTGAGTTTCAGTTGTGTGTGGTAAAGAGCGTCGATAGAAATTCACGAGTCCTAAAAACCTTCGAAGTTCTGCCACTGTCGTAGGTAATGGAAAGTCTTTGATGACCTGCACTTTGTCCGCCAATGGTGACAATCCTCGATTAGACACAAGATAACCCAAAAATATTTCCGTCACTCCAAAAGTACACTTTCCAACATTAATGTGAAGGTTATGTTCATCAAGGTGTTGAAAAACTTGCAGCAGATGGATCAGGTGTTCTTCTTCTGATGATGATGCTACCAGTATGTCGTCTAAGAATGAATAGACAAAAGGCAAATCCTGTAAAACACCATGAATGTAATGTTGAAATGTCTGTGCAGCATTGCGTAGTCCAAAGGGCATCTTCACAAATCCAAAGAGACCGAATGAAGTAATAATAGCTCTCTTCAGAATGTCTTCTGGAGCAACATGAATGTGATGGTAAGCTCTAATGAGTTCAACCTTGGAAAAAATAGTTTTGTCAGAAAGTTCGCAGTTAAAATCCTTGAAGTGAGGAATTGGGTAGCGATCGGTACTGTGCTCGATAATCACCACAGGAGTGCCATATTCAATCTTTCTTTGG
>CM060969.1:2482500-2555000 GCA_030765045.1 Tenodera sinensis
TTGTGTTATTCAATATAGGTACTAATAAATACTATTGTTATGATTACTATTATTTTTATTACTACAGGATTGGCAGGAAGACCCACTACTGGCATAGGGAGACCTGGTTCCAGGTGCACTCAGCCTCATTAAGTGTTTGAGGGGCCCCTAGTCGAGAAGACTGCACCCCACTCAGGGGAACACAGCAGCTGGACAGAAGGCCTTAGCTAGGATGGGCTTACGTTACTATTATGAGGGTGATTCAAATATAAATGGTAATTTTGTTAAAATATTGATTAAATATATACACAAGCGACTATATCAAGATTTCTCTATATAGCTTCCTTGTCAACGCGTCGGAAGCTTGAACATTCCTTCTTCAAAAAAAGTTTGAGGGCACGTCGCCAACCAAATGTGCACATGCACCTCGACGCCATCGTTGTTTTCGAAATGTTTCCCTCCAAGCGATTCTTTCATGGGTGCAAACAAAAAATAGTCTGGTGGGGGACAAGTGTGGACTATAGGGAGGGTGTTCAAGGGTTTCCCAGTGCATGTCCGCCATTGTGTCCATTGTCAAATTGGCGGTGTGAGGCGTAGCATTGTCTTGGAGAAGGATGACATCTCTGATGGGCATACGACGTCGTTTGCTTCAGTAGACAGCTTTTACAGACCTTAACAATTGGCAATAGTAAGCTGCAGCCACTGTACGTCGATCACAAAGAAAATCAACCAACTTCTGATGTGATTTCTTCAACAGTGGAGCGGTGATCACCTTTAATAAGCTCTCAAACAGCATGGATGTTGTCATCTGTGAGATTTTACCTTGGTCGCCGAGCATGGCTTTCGTTTTCCACAAATTCTTGGCCACCCTTAAATTGTCTGGCTCAAGTAAACTCTCGATTCTGTGACAGTGTAGTGTCCCCAAACTGTGTCCTTAAACGAGTTAAAATCTCCAAAGGTTTAACCCCTTCATTGGTTAAAAACTTGATAATAATGCATTGCGCAATAGACAAGGGAATCTCTTGCTCACTCATGGCTGTACTGATGCCAGAACCTAGCAAAGCAGCCAACAAAGCTAGTTCCCCCTCCCTAATACACCAACCTTCAACCCCCCCACTCCACTGCCCTGCTGAGAACTGCTTCCTCCATGATATGCAACAGACGAAGGAACCTCTTGCTCACTCATGGCTGTACTGACACCAGAACCTAGCAAAGCAGCCAACAAAGCTAGTTCCCCCTCCCTAACACACTAACCTTCAACCCCTCCACTCCACTGCCCTACTCTGAACTGCTTCCTCCGTGATATGCAACAATTACCGTTTATATTTGAATTACCCTCATATTATTATTACTACCATTGTTATTATGATTACTATTACTGTTATTATCATCACTAATGAAGAGATTGTTAACCAATACAATGTCATTATCAGTAAACAATCATTTCCATGGATATAGTCAATTTCATATTTTCTTAATCTTTTACATCTTTTAGAATTTTACATTTTATTTTATGTTTTGAACCGTTAGTTTTCATGTAGAATATTTACAACATACTATACTTCATCCTTGAAAAGGGAAGTTATATTAAGGAAATGCACAATATTTCCACTGTTATCAAGCTCTATGAATGATCTATTAATGATTATATCACACGTTACTGTTGATTTCTTTCCTTCAGTATTGAGATCTGTTCTATTCCAAATCATATTCATCTTCTGGAAGGATGGATGTGATCTCTAAACTAGCCTTCCATTCAGGAACATTATTAGTGCTATATTGTTTGTTCTTGGAAGTTTATTCATGTTCAATTATTGCTCAACAAAGTAAACTTCTAACACTTTCATTTTCAGATGTTTTCCTGGACACATAACCACATCATTATCAATTATGTTTAAAGGTCCGTAACACACGTACAAATATGAAAGTGGACTTCTTCATTTTCTGTGTATTCTGTGACTAGCTCAAGTTGGTCTACAAACATTGGTTGAAATGATAACTGCAGCCACAGATTGGAACTTATTGACTTGTTGATAGTTAATCATCACCACTCTGTGGATTTCTGTGAACAATCTGTCGTAAGTTGACAGAAGTGCATGTTGGTTTCTTCTAAACAACTTCCCAGACCTGCTCACAACTCTCGAATGCTCCACCAATAAAAGGAGAAGTAGTTTACACAACAGTTTGAAGGTGGAGAGGGTTAATCGTCCTTTGTTGTTACCAGACTGTTTGTGAATCTCGCTTCTGGTGTTGCTTAGTGTTATTGACTCACCTTTTAAATTAGCCCTTTCATGCCTGAATTATTTTGCTACTTATGCCATTCTTCCTCTAATTCGAAACTGGTTTAGATTAGGCAGTCTGGGACATCTTCAGCCTGCTGGTTTGAATAGTCATGATCGTTAAGGCAACACGTAGTGCACTGGCCATGCACTCAAAGCCTGAGCTCGTGAGTTCGAGTCTTGGCAACCGTAGTCAAATGTGCCTGTGGTAAAGGACGGGGAGAACCCATGTAAAATAATTGGTGTGATGGCATGCGTGGATGATGATGGGGTATCATTTGACTGCAGTTGCATGGATTTTACTTTTTTTCTTATTTAAAAAAAAAACACACCAATATAAATTGTAAAAAAAATAATTTTTTACAATTCAAAACGTCTCAAATCTGTATTTTTAATTGGTGACAGTGTAACAAAAATATAGGAGAAAAAAAGTTAAAACTAGTACACATAGGAAAAAAGGCCTATGTATCTTATAATACACACCAGGCATGAAAGGGTTAAATTTCATTTCATGTTGGAAAGTCATCATCTTGGTTTATCTACGCACAGGAAAAGAAAGCAAAAACCTAGCTTGCCAGAAAGCTTTGCATTGAATGTTAAATGAATGTATCTTTCATGTAAATAAGAGACATTAAATTCATTTGAATTACTAATGAGTTTCATTTAGTAACCAGAACATTCAAACTGTACACAAGGCATCTAATATTATCCATCTCATGAATTGGAGTTGCAGTTATAATCAAATCAATTTTAGGTGGTATAAAGTTCACCAGGTCATCTAGTTGTTAATGATTCTTACATGTTGTAATACACCAAGCGCTTCCTTACATACCACTCACAAAATTGTAAGTGCAATTCAATGTTTTTACAAATTCTTCCACATATATTTCTGAAATGGTTTAAGCGGATCCCCTCATGCATTTCCTGGTGTTAGTCATTTGTTTTCAAACTTGATTTGCTGCGACCTCCAGAACACATTCGTAACTCACCCTAGTGACATGTTTGTCTTAGCTTCATCTACACCCCAGAAGCGAGATTCACAAACAATCTCTTAACAACAAAGGATGATTTACCCTCTCCACCTTCAAACTGTAGAACTGCGTGCCACTGTCACAGAGGGCAAGTGTCAGACATTCACTTCATATGTAACATGTTAGTTATACCTGAACTGATATCTGTTGAGAAAATATCTGACTATATATTCCACAGAGGATTAAAGCCTTGCTTTCCTCCAATCTGAAAACTGAACTGAAATGAACTAGAACTTAAACTGAAAACACCATACCATTGAGTATAATGGCTGAAATGTGGTTGAGAAAGCTGCTCAGCAGTGAAGAAAGTGAGTTGGAGTTGGATACTTTGATGTTTATTCTGGATGATGAACTAACTGATAATACTGATAATGAGCAAAGTTGTGAGAAACACTCTGAGGTGCATCCCATGTTTGCAAATCGTAATTCAGAAGGTGCCTACGAGATTTAGGTTATGAGGCACCTGAAGGACAATGACAATTCACATTTCTTATTAAATAGAGCTAGTATTTTTATGTAAATACATACTCTTTCCCTTTGCTTATACATAACTAAAAAGGATAAATGTCCATCAATTAGAACCATAGCTATCATATGACATGCCATTGTTACATATTTTACATATTTGAGCACAATGACTTTTTTTACATATTTGTACCTTGCTTTTACCTTTAATGGACAAATAGCTCAAACAGTGACTATGAAAATAATGCAATAGATATATTTTACCTAATATTATTACATAAATATGTACTTGTATATGTTCCTCATGTTGATATTGCATGATTCTGTGTCTATTCATTATGTATTACTATATTACTTGATTTGACAAACCTGATTTTCTGTATTGAAAGCACATGGTGAATGAAATGAATACATAAAAATGTAAATTCTAAAAATGTTTTTTTGTTTTTCCTAATTCCTCTGCCAGTTCCTTCCACAGTCTCTATTTTTTCTCAATATTTCTATACTCTGCATCCTGCAGTTGTATAGAAGTTCATTCTGCCGAACAAAATCAATAAGCCTTTCCTCTTCCAGGTATGAGAACTTACATTTTACACTCATTTTGCCCAAATTTGCAAGTAAACAAAATGATATCACTATTATAACCTCACTTATGATCACAGAACACCTATTCAAATCGCTCAATTTCAACTGAACTAAACTGAAAAAACGACTGCTACCATAATTTTCTTTGCCTAGATTTCTGGTGGAGAACTGAAAACCCTAGTGATAAATGAATTCAGTTCAGTTCTTGGCCGGAAGAAAGCATTTCCATAACAAACAATGCACCCATTCATGATCACATGACCCTCAACTGAAAAATCTTGAACTCTAATTCAGTTCAGTTTTCAGATTGGAGGAAAGCAAGACCTAAACCCAAGTGTGGAATGAATGTGAAAATACAGTTTGTTCAGATTGTGGTGACACTCCACATGTGCAAGAGAGAGCAATACAGAAGTGACTGAAGTGGTGGGGAACAAGCAAGAAGATATCAGAACTCAGTCAGTCAAGCACAAGCAGTCAATGGTTAACAATTGTAAAGAATTATGTAGTTATCACAGTCAGAGCAAGTGGTATACTAATCCCCACCTCTGCTATTATGCAAGTTGGCATGTGTCTTCTGTGCCTCAGGAATGGGGGAGTGTCGTGATTACCAGGACAAACTGTACGCTCTGTGAAAATGTAGGTATATGTATACCTTTCTTCGATTATTCCTGTACTTGACAAACCACATGTGTATCATAACATTTAGTTCACAATAACTTACAGTTTTATCAAGAGCATTAAGAAACTTAATAGTAGCAATATAAAGAGGAATATTTCATACTTATCTTCCGATAAAGGGCAATAAATATATATCTCTAATTACCTATAAGGCTATAAGTACATAATAGGAAGAATTACATTCCAACCATGTAATTTGTATCATAAGGTTACATTCATGTGCGAGTTATTGTGGGGATTTTCTTGCTGCAAGCAACTTGCAAGTGGAAGCTTGAAACTGACTCATAATGGTCCATCATTTTTGTAGTCTTTTTTATCATGTGTGATACTATTTCTGCCATCACTGCTGTAGTGGAGAAGCTAAGAGACCTTTGTCTCAGGGTTTGCATGAGTATAATGTGAAATTTAGTTAGCTGATAGAGTTCAATGTTGGCTAAAAGATTCTTTTTTATTAGCGGTGTTGACCGTTGATCTAAAGAGTTCATTCACTTTCATAATAATGATGTGAAATGTCAGTTGGAGTAAGCCACAGAAAGTTCCCTTGCAATAGCTGACAAATATGAGCAACAGAGAGACCAAGGAGAGCTCTACGATGCTTCAGTTTGAAGTAAAACGTGTGGGAATAGAATGGAGAAGCCCACTGGACCACAGCCTCTTAGCTTGGAAGCCTCTTGTTATAAAAATAAATGCATTAGTCATAACTTCAAATATCACAGAGTTAAAGTAACACGTGTACAAGTTGAGACTTTGATGGCCAGTGCTTGATGATTAAACATACCATCAGGCTTGTAGGCTGTGGTCCAGTGGGCTTGCAGGTTGCTGACGTTTTGCCAAGACTACACTTTTCATCTTCACAGCTGATTCATTGGTTGGTCAGTGCTTGATGATTAAACATACCATCAGGCTTGTAGGCTGTAGTCCAGTGGGTTTGCAGGTTGCTCACGTTTTGCCAAGACTACACTTTTCATCTTTACAACTGATTCCTTGGTTGGTCAGTGCTTGATGATTAAACATACCATCAGGCTTGTAGGCTGTGGTCCAGTGGGTTTGCAGGTTGCTCACGTTTTGCCAAGACTACACTTTTCATCTTCACAGCTGATTCGTTGGTTGGTCAGTGCTTGATGATGAAACATACCATCAGCCTTGTAGGCTGTGGTCCAGTGGGTTTGCAGGTTGCTGACGTTTTGCCAAGACTACACTTTTCATCTTCACAGCTGATTCGTTGGTTGGTCAGTGCTTGATGATTAAACATACCATCAGGCTTGTAGGCTGTGGTCCAGTGGGTTTGCAGGTTGCTCACGTTTTGCCAAGACTACACTTTTCATCTTCACAGCTGATTCGTTGGTTGGTCAGTGCTTGATGATTAAACATACCATCAGGCTTGTAGGCTGTGGTCCAGTGGGTTTGCAGGTTGCTGACGTTTTGCCAAGACTACACTTTTCATCTTCACAGCTGATTCATTGGTTGGTCAGTGCTTCATGATTAAACATACCATCAGCCTTGTAGGCTGTGGTCCAGTGGGTTTGCAGGTTGCTGACGTTTTGCCAAGACTACACTTTTCATCTTCACAGCTGATTCATTGGTTGGTCAGTGCTTGATGATTAAACATACCATCAGGCTTGTAGGCTGTGGTCCAGTGGGCTTGCAGGTTGCTGACGTTTTGCCAAGACTACACTTTTCATCTTCACAGCTGATTCATTGGTTGGTCAGTGCTTGATGATTAAACATACCATCAGGCTTGTAGGCTGTGGTCCAGTGGGTTTGCAGGTTGCTCACGTTTTGCCAAGACTACACTTTTCATCTTCACAGCTGATTCATTGGTTGGTCAGTGCTTGATGATTAAACATACCGTCAGGCTTGTAGGCTGTGGTCCAGTGGGTTTGCAGGTTGCTGACGTTTTGACAAGACTACACTTTTCATCTTCACAGCTGATTCATTGGTTGGTCAGTGCTTGATGATTAAACATACCATCAGGCTTGTAGGCTGTGGTCCAGTGGGCTTGCAGGTTGCTGACGTTTTGCCAAGACTACACTTTTCATCTTCACAGCTGATTCATTGGTTGGTCAGTGCTTGATGATTAAACATACCATCAGGCTTGTAGGCTGTGGTCCAGTGGGTTTGCAGGTTGCTCACGTTTTGCCAAGACTACACTTTTCATCTTCACAGCTGATTCATTGGTTGGTCAGTGCTTGATGATTAAACATACCATCAGGCTTGTAGGCTGTGGTCCAGTGGGTTTGCAGGTTGCTCACGTTTTGCCAAGACTACACTTTTCATCTTCACAGCTGATTCATTGGTTGGTCAGTGCTTGATGATTAAACATACCATCAGGCTTGTAGGCTGTGGTCCAGTGGGCTTGCAGGTTGCTGACGTTTTGCCAAGACTACACTTTTCATCTTCACAGCTGATTCGTTGGTTGGTCAGTGCTTGATGATTAAACATACCATCAGGCTTGTAGGTTGTGGTCCAGTGGGTTTGCTGGTTGCTGACGTTTTGCCAAGACTACACTTTTCATCTTCACAGCTGATTCGTTGGTTGGTCAGTGCTTGATGATTAAACATACCATCAGGCTTGTAGGCTGTGGTCCAGTGGGTTTGCAGGTTGCTGACGTTTTGCCAAGACTACACTTTTCATCTTCACAGCTGATTCATTGGTTGGTCAGTGCTTGATGAATAAACATACCATCAGGCTTGTAGGCTGTGGTCCAGTGGGTTTGCAGGTTGCTGACGTTTTGCCAAGACTACACTTTTCATCTTCACAGCTGATTCATTGGTTGGTCAGTGCTTGATGATTAAACATACCATCAGGCTTGTAGGCTGTGGTCCAGTGGGTTTGCAGGTTGCTCACGTTTTGCCAAGACTACACTTTTCATCTTCACAGCTGATTCGTTGGTTGGTCAGTGCTTGATGATTAAACATACCATCAGGCTTGTAGGCTGTGGTCCAGTGGGTTTGCAGGTTGCTGACGTTTTGCCAAGACTACACTTTTCATCTTCACAGCTGATTCATTGGTTGGTCAGTGCTTCATGATTAAACATACCATCAGCCTTGTAGGCTGTGGTCCAGTGGGTTTGCAGGTTGCTGACGTTTTGCCAAGACTACACTTTTCATCTTCACAGCTGATTCATTGGTTGGTCAGTGCTTGATGATTAAACATACCATCAGGCTTGTAGGCTGTGGTCCAGTGGGCTTGCAGGTTGCTGACGTTTTGCCAAGACTACACTTTTCATCTTCACAGCTGATTCATTGGTTGGTCAGTGCTTGATGATTAAACATACCATCAGGCTTGTAGGCTGTGGTCCAGTGGGTTTGCAGGTTGCTCACGTTTTGCCAAGACTACACTTTTCATCTTCACAGCTGATTCATTGGTTGGTCAGTGCTTGATGATTAAACATACCGTCAGGCTTGTAGGCTGTGGTCCAGTGGGTTTGCAGGTTGCTGACGTTTTGACAAGACTACACTTTTCATCTTCACAGCTGATTCATTGGTTGGTCAGTGCTTGATGATTAAACATACCATCAGGCTTGTAGGCTGTGGTCCAGTGGGCTTGCAGGTTGCTGACGTTTTGCCAAGACTACACTTTTCATCTTCACAGCTGATTCATTGGTTGGTCAGTGCTTGATGATTAAACATACCATCAGGCTTGTAGGCTGTGGTCCAGTGGGTTTGCAGGTTGCTCACGTTTTGCCAAGACTACACTTTTCATCTTCACAGCTGATTCATTGGTTGGTCAGTGCTTGATGATTAAACATACCATCAGGCTTGTAGGCTGTGGTCCAGTGGGTTTGCAGGTTGCTCACGTTTTGCCAAGACTACACTTTTCATCTTCACAGCTGATTCATTGGTTGGTCAGTGCTTGATGATTAAACATACCATCAGGCTTGTAGGCTGTGGTCCAGTGGGCTTGCAGGTTGCTGACGTTTTGCCAAGACTACACTTTTCATCTTCACAGCTGATTCGTTGGTTGGTCAGTGCTTGATGATTAAACATACCATCAGGCTTGTAGGTTGTGGTCCAGTGGGTTTGCTGGTTGCTGACGTTTTGCCAAGACTACACTTTTCATCTTCACAGCTGATTCGTTGGTTGGTCAGTGCTTGATGATTAAACATACCATCAGGCTTGTAGGCTGTGGTCCAGTGGGTTTGCAGGTTGCTGACGTTTTGCCAAGACTACACTTTTCATCTTCACAGCTGATTCATTGGTTGGTCAGTGCTTGATGAATAAACATACCATCAGGCTTGTAGGCTGTGGTCCAGTGGGTTTGCAGGTTGCTGACGTTTTGCCAAGACTACACTTTTCATCTTCACAGCTGATTCATTGGTTGGTCAGTGCTTCATGATTAAACATACCATCAGCCTTGTAGGCTGTGGTCCAGTGGGTTTGCAGGTTGCTGACGTTTTGCCAAGACTACACTTTTCATCTTCACAGCTGATTCATTGGTTGGTCAGTGCTTGATGATTAAACATACCATCAGGCTTGTAGGCTGTGGTCCAGTGGGCTTGCAGGTTGCTGACGTTTTGCCAAGACTACACTTTTCAACTTCACAGCTGATTCATTGGTTGGTCAGTGCTTGATGATTAAACATACCATCAGGCTTGTAGGCTGTAGTCCAGTGGGTTTGCAGGTTGCTGACGTTTTGCCAAGACTACACTTTTCATCTTCACAGCTGATTCGTTGGTTGATCAGTACTTGATGATTAAACATACCATCAGGCTTGTAGGTTGTGGTCCAGTGGGTTTGCAGGTTGCTGACGTTTTGCCAAGACTACACTTTTCATCTTCACAGCTGATTCGTTGGTTGGTCAGTGCTTGATGATTAAACATACCATCAGGCTTGTAGGCTGTGGTCCAGTGGGTTTGCAGGTTGCTGACGTTTTGCCAAGACTACACTTTTCATCTTCACAGCTGATTCGTTGGTTGGTCAGTGCTTGATGATGAAACATACCATCAGGCTTGTAGGCTGTGGTCCAGTGGGTTTGCTGGTTGCTGACGTTTTGCCAAGACTACACTTTTCATCTTCACAGCTGATTCATTGGTTGGTCAGTGCTTGATGAATAAACATACCATCAGGCTTGTAGGCTGTGGTCCAGTGGGTTTGCAGGTTGCTGACGTTTTGCCAAGACTACACATTTTCATCTTCACAGCTGATTCGCTGGTTGGTCAGTGCTTGATGATTAAACATACCATCAGGCTTGTAGGTTGTGGTCCAGTGGGTTTGCAGGTTGCTGACGTTTTGCCAAGACTACACTTTTCATCTTCACAGCTAATTCATTGGTTGGTCAGTGCTTCATGATTAAACATACCATCAGGCTTGTAGGCTGTGGTCCAGTGGGTTTGCAGGTTGCTGACGTTTTGCCAAGACTACACTTTTCATCTTCACAGCTGATTCGTTGGTTGGTCAGTGCTTGATGATTAAACATACCATCAGGCTTGTAGGCTGTGGTCCAGTGGGTTTGCAGGTTGCTCACATTTTGCCAAGACTACACTTTTCATCTTCACAGCTGATTCATTGGTTGGTCAGTGCTTGATGATTAAACATACCGTCAGCCTTGTAGGCTGTGGTCCAGTGGGTTTGCAGGTTGCTGACGTTTTGCCAAGACTACACTTTTCATCTTCACAGCTGATTCATTGGTTGGTCAGTGCTTGAATAGGTTTTCCATTGAGGATAAATCCCTTATTATGTGACTGGTGGGCAGGGCCTGTCAAGTATTGTTGTGTTATCAAAATTTAAAAGCAATTTAAAAGAATACTTGTTGAGTAAATTTATATACAGCTTAGAAGAGTTGTAAATTATGTGTAAAATGTACTACTTCTATACTCACTATAAAATTGTACTATTTTGTATCTCTTAAGAAATGATGTTAATATTTGTTTTACACACCCGATATATCCAATATCTTGTACTTGATCTAAGGATGAATAAATTGAATTGAATTGAACTGATTGGTCAGCATCTATTAGCAGGTTGTCCAAAGGATTACTTTTGTTTGTGCGTTCTTGTTTCTTTTGTACTACTGGTATCCAGGTTTTGTTCAGGTGAAGGGCTTCTTCTTTGCGGTTGAAGTTATTTTTATGCTTATGAACTTCTATTGCCTCTTTGTAATTGGGCCAGGTAGCTGACAGACTACAAGACACCCAGATTTTGTCTTCCTCTGTCAGCTGTAACGAATATTTTGTATTCCTAAGAAGTAGTTATAAATTGTATGTAATTGGATATGATTGGCAAGGAACCAATCCTTCCTCTGTGCAGTATTATAATCTGCAGATCTACATATTTAATAGCAACAGACAAATTGTAGTTAAAAGCTATCACAAAGTTGCCCTGCCAGGTGGAGTAACTTTGTGACACCTTTTTTCATCTTGAAAAGCTAGAAGAAAAATTATTGTCACAAACTTAATCTATGAAAGGTTTATTTAAATCATTGTACAAACTCTGGTAAATGTTACATTTCATATAGGAACTTTTGGTCAGTCCTTTTTTTTTTTATTTGTCATTGAGCTGTATACAGCAATAGACAACGTCACAAGAAACATCTTATTACATACAACAAAACCATTATATAATATTTTACAAACATCAGATCAATTACATATAACAGAAACAACTATATAATATTTTGTACTCAAAGTATTCTTGCAAAGAATAGAAAAGTGTTGCCTCAAGCCAATCATACAATTTACATTTGAATGTTGTTATTGGTAGTTGTGTTATTCTTGATAACTGATTGTACAACTTTATTCCTAGTTCTTCATAGCTGTTGCCAGATTTAGACAGTCTATGATAGGGTACATTGATATCATTGTATTTTTTCTAGTATTATATGAATGTCAAACCTATGTTGCTGAGTAGTTATGTTATTTTTTGTCTACAGTAGTATTTTGTTTACATATAAGTTTATCACAGTCAATAATTTTAAATATTTGTAACCTTTGTTCTCTTCTAGTTGCAGAGTCTGAACTGGTAACACTTAAGATAACATATTTTTATAATTGCAATCTGTTACATTTCTTCCTCTGCACTTGACTTGCATTTTAAACCTGAAATCAAAATGATGATGCTTAGTTAAGAAAAATTGAAGCTATTAACAGTGAAGCAACAAGATTCTAAAGTAAGAACAAATTAGAAACCAAAAACTTCACTTTTCTTAGTAATGTTGCGGTTCCTTTTGCACAAAACTGACCCAGAGTTTCAAGTTGTCTCCAACTCATTCTCAAAGCTATAAGCTATAAGCTTTGAGAACATTCTTACTTTAGAATGATGATGCCTGATTATTACTAATACAATGTGAATGCTTCAATAGCTGCCCACTCATGCCTTTTCCCTTTATAGTTGTCCTATCTGTCTGTTTTCTTCTTGTCGGGACTGACTCTTGCCATTTTTAAATTAATGTTGTTTTCTAGTGCCTTGCATCTGGCAATGAAACCATTAGCATTTTTAAATTAATACGACATATGAACTTATGAACTGAAATACTGGCAGTATCTATAGGCTTAACCTCTAATCACATCCCATCATAAGGAGGTAGGTGCACAGCTGAACATCCATTTGCAGTTCTTTCTTCAGTGTGGAGCAAGAAGAGACTATTTCCTGTCTTTTATATACCTCTCATTAGGCATTGGCTCTGGTGAATGCATTGTCTTGAGGTAAGTGTATCATGCATCCTGTCGGACTTTGCCTGAGGCTTTCCCAACCAACAAAAGTAATGATGTAAACAATTCTTACAACTTATATAAGAATATTGCTAAGATAAGTGAAGCTTTTAGTTTCTAATTTGTTATTTTAGATTCTGTTGCTTCACTGTTAATAGCTTCAATTTTCCTTGAATCTTACAACTTAGTTTATTATTATGGTAACCCTCATAATTGGGCCACTGCGTTTTCAGCAGACCTTGACCAGTAACCTGTAGTATAGGTCCTGGTCCTTCAGGTTTTGGAAAAAAGTTCCTGGGTTCAATACACAAGTATTAAACTTGGCTCAATACCTGAACGAAGTATGCTACTCTTTTTATTCAATTCTGAAAATGAACAGTAACAGGTGTCCCCTCTGTGTCTGTACCCTTTTAACATAAAAAGCAGCTCCTACGGATTATCAGTAGGTATATTTAGGTTCACTTGCCTCATGAACCAAATTATGTGTTTTTAAACTTGATAAGTGAATAAAACTCTTATCACAAGTTTTACATTGATGAGGCTTCCTTCCTTCGTGTATCAAGGTATGTGCTCTCAAATCTGACATCTTAATAAAGCTCTTATCACAAGTTTTACATTGGTGTGGCTTCTTACCATCATGAATCAAAGCATGTCTTGTCAAATCTGACATCTTAGTAAACTTCTTATCACAAATTTTACATTGATGTGGCTTCTTACCCTCATGGACCAAATTATGTGTTTTCAAAGTTGACAGCTGAGTGAAGCTCTTATCACAAGTTTTACATTGGTGTGGCCTCTTAACTTCATGAATCAAATTATGTGTTTTCAAAGTTGACAACCGAGTAAAGCTCTTATCACAAGTTTTACATTGGTGTGGCCTCTTACCTTCATGAATCAAATTATGTGTTTTCAAAGTTGACAACCGAGTAAAGCTCTTATCACAAGTTTTACATTGGTGTGGCTTCTTACCCTCATGATTCATAAAATGTGTTTTCAAATGTGACAACTGAGTAAAACTCTTATCACAAATTTTGCATTGGTGTGGCTTCTTACCCTCATGAACCAAATTATGTGTTTTCAAAGTTGACAAGTGAGTAAAGCTCTTATCACAAGTTTTACATTGGTGTGGCCTCTTACCTTCATGAATCAAATTATGTGTTTTCAAAGTTGACAACCGAGTAAAGCTCTTATCACAAGTTTTACATTGGTGTGGCTTCTTACCTTCATGAATCAAATTATGTTTTTTCAAAGTTGACAAGTGAGTAAAGCTCTTATCACAAGTTTTACATTGGTGTGGCCTCTTACCTTCATGAATCAAATTATGTGTTTTCAAAGTTGACAACCGAGTAAAGCTCTTATCACAAGTTTTACATTGGTGTGGCTTCTTACCTTCATGAATCAAATTATGTGTTTTCAAATTTGACAACTGCATAAAACTCTTATCACAGGTTTTACATTGGTAGGGCTTCGTACCTTCATGAATCAAATGTCTTCGCAAACCTGACAGTTGAATAAAACTCTTGTCACAAGTTTTACACTGGTGTGGCTTCTTACCGTCATGAATCAAATTATGTGTTTTCAAATAAGACAGGCGAGTAAAACTCCTATTGCAGGTGTTACACTGGTATGAACTTTTAGTCTTAGGAACTGAAGTCTTTTGTTCAACGTATAAGGGCCTTATGTGCATTTCCCCCTTATCATTGCATTTACCAGACTGTTTTGAGAGAACACGTTCTTCTGCGGTTGGCAATTCTGTGACACCAATTTTCTGACTTTCACATATAAGGTGATCCATTTCATTATAGAAGCTTGGGTCTGCTCCTGAGACTTCAGGAGAGCACAATGGTGATATTCCACCAACACCAGAAACTGTATCTGTACATGATCTGAAATGTCAAGAGGATTTAGCATCAGTAAGTATAATAATCAGAGAATGCACTCCAAAAATAGAACCCATTTGTTAACAGGACCCTGCTCAGAAATGTGACAACTGTAGTTATTTATTCTTCATGTAAATGAACTATGCAAGACATTACAACTAAATTAAGCTTATTAATTCCCTATTTCTGGCAAACTCTAAATACAGAATTTTAAGAGGTAGAATCAGGACTGCAAAATTCAATCCATAGCTTGGATGTGAACCACAAATGCTCTTACCAATCTCTATCTTTTTAAACATATGGTTCCTGTATAGAAACAGTGTGGCCAACAACTGTGCAGTTACCTGCAGTCCTAACATTTCAGAGACCTTAGTTTTGGGATTATCTTCGTCCTTTGATGGACTGACTATTATATTCCCATTCATGTCAGTTCAAGAACACTAGACAACATAAATGTGACAGTTATATAAGAATTAGCACAAGAAGCAGACGTCTTCTAATTAAAGCAGTCCAATCTTACCTTGAAGAGTTTACTGGAGGGAAGTTCCCATCCTGTAACAGAATAATTCACATAATTACCTATACAGTGTTAGTTCAAGTTCCTGCATAACATGGTCAGAAGATATGTGAAAATAAACATTTGAACATTTCATCATGAATTATGGTGTAAGAAAATCAAGTAATAGAGAAAGGATTCGTTTTTACAAATGATAATTGATAACAATAAGAATAACAATGACAATGATAACGATGATTACTATTACTATTAATTATATTACTAATAAATTATAATAATAATTAATAATATAAATTATAATAATAAATAATTAATGATAATGATAATGGTAATGCATAAATTACATTGATTGCTGTCACCATTTGCAGTAAAATATTCACTGCCAAATTATTGTACTAGTAGAGGAACATGTGAATATTTCAATTTTCGTGCTGGAGGCTTTTTGCTGTGTGTGGAACTAGTGAACACTATGCACTGGAGGCAGTGAGCTCAGTTGTTTGTGCTCTCACTGTACGCATGCAATGATGTCACTCTGTCCATGTGGCAGGTAATTTGCGATCACCTTATTTTGCAATAGCCATATGAAGATTTGAATCCTAATAATAATAAAAAGCATTACGATGCAAAGAGTATTCAGTATAAAGGGCTTGTGCACAATATACTCACAACATATTTCATATGAACATTGTATTACATTTAAAATAAAGAGATTGTATGCAAGTGACCATGTCCATTTCACTATGATATACAGGTTGTATCTAAGTTGTTGTAACACAGTACAGGTGGTGGTGATTCTTATGATTCTACCAACATATACAACACAATGCATTGTTAAGAGTTATATACTATAAAGATAACAGGAATACATTGACAAAAGTACATCATAGTAGATGCTGAAAATGTCCACAATGTCTCAACATGGACCACTGAAGCTACTGAGTGATTATTATTTGTTTATGACAACAAACTTATTGCTGTTGTTTTTAAACACAATATCCGTGTGTGGGCAATGTTTGAGAGTTAGAATTGGAATTCAAAGATTCAGTGTCACAACCGGGATTTGAATCAAGAACCATCCACTAGCCATGCAGTTGCTCTAACCATTAAGCTACTGTGACAACCTGCAAGAATGATATTGAATTCTCCAAGCAATTTGTATTTCTCTCAGTAGACCACAAAGAGAGTATCACATCAGAGACAAATACACCAAGGGTGACTTACAACGGAGCTACTTTATATCTGGGGAGTAAATAACATTTAGTTACACCGCCTGTCACAATCTGGGACAAGACGGCTTCTTCGTCAGCTTCAAGGCATTGCAACAAACTGGAAGCAATGTCTCTTCTTTGGGTGGTGGTGGTGGTGGTGGTGGTGGTGGTGGTGGGGTTTAGGAAGCACAACTGCCAGGGTCATTAGCACCCTAACGAAACAAAAAATACCGCTGAGCCGAATGAAGGTCAGCAATCGCTCTATCACACTTAAAGTTTCCTTGAGCATCTCAGGAAGGGTGGCTGGCATGCCTAAGGACACACGGAGCTGAGCTAAAAACTGGCAATCAAGTCAAACATGTCGCACCGTCAAAGGGTCATTACAGTGAATACAGAGCGCTGCAGAATCAGAAGATAAAAGGTGACTATGGTTAAAATGGCAGTGCCCGAAGTGCAATCTTGCTAAAATCACTTCCTTGCGACAAGAGGTGCACAGTGAAGTCCTCCAGGCCACTGGGAGGGGCTTTATCTCCCTAAGTTTGTTCCCTTGAAGACCACCACATGCAGCACTCCAGCGTGAAAGGAGGGCACGACATAAAACTAATCTAAAATCATCTCAGGGAACTTTAGCGCAGTCTGGGGTTAAAACTGCTGCCTTTGCAGCAGAATCGGCAGCCTCGTTACCTTGCAGGCCTACATGTCCAGGCACCCACATAAAGGACATGGTAGTGCCAGCACTAGTGAGTGAGTGATGGCTGTCCTGGACACGCAGCACCAGTGGATGGTAATTGTACAGCGTGTGTAGGCTCTGAAGGGCACTCAAAGAATTGGAGCAAACAATACACCGTTCCACGGACTGCCGGCGGACATATAAATGGGCCTGATATATACCGAAAAGCTCTGCCGTAAAAATTGAGCACTGCGATAAAAGACGAAAGCTAAAACTCTGGTGACCGTGAACAAAAGCACACCCTACTCCGCTACCGTCCTTCAAACCGTCAGTGTAAATAAAAGAACAGGAACCAGACTGCGCCTAAATATCTAAAAAGGCCAAACGAAGGACTGCATCTGGCGTCGACGACTTCGGCAGGGACAGCAAACCCATATTGATATGGATCGCAGAGCAAAGCCATGGGGGAAAGCGCGTTTCTCCGCTGGGAAATCTCGGTAAATCGGCGTCCAAAAGCCAAAGCACCAAACGAAAGGGAACGCCTGGAGGGAGAACGGCCAGGGAGCTCGTTGAATATTGGCGGTCTAAGCTGTCATTAAAAAACAAATTAAAAGACGGGTGTTCTGGTAGACTAGAAAGTCGATGCGTAGCTGCAAAGAAGAACATCGCGCCGATTACTAAGCGGAGGTTCAGCAGCTTCCGCACATAGACTCATAACAGGGCTCGCGGGAAAGGCGCCAATACTCAAATGGATACCATGGTGATGTGTAGGATTGAGGCAATTTAAAACCGACGGTCGAGCTGAGGAATACACAACGCAACCGTAAATAAATTTCGATCGGACCAGTGCTCGGTATAAATGTAAAAGAGTGGTCCTATTAGCTCCCCATGATGTGCTACTTAAAACCCGTAAAACATTAAGAGAACGTTCACACCTTGCCTTTAGTACGAAACATGCGAAGCCCAACTAAGTTTTCAGTCAAAAATTAATCCCAAAAGTTTCATCTTGTCTGCGAAAGGAAGTGCATCCGGGGCGAGGCGTAGAGAAGGCGGTAAAAAGGCCTTCCGGCGCCAGAGGTTAACACAGGCAGTTTTCTCGGCTGAGAACTTAAAGCCGTTGTTGACACTCCAAGTGAACAGGCGGTCTAGACACAATAGGAGGTGGCGTTGTAGGAGAGTTCACCGAGAACTTAAGTAAATGGCAAAGTCATGCACAAACAAAGAGGATGACACACCAGCAGGAATGCACTCCACAATGGGATGATGGCAATAGCGAATTGTGTGACGCTGAGTACCGAGCCCTGCGGGACTCCGTTCCATTGGATAAAAACACGAGAATAAACCGAGCCCACCCTTACACAAAAAGCTCTATCCCGCATAAACCCTGAATACAAAGGGGGGGGGGGGCGACCACGAATTCCCCAGTTATGGAGAGTGCGAAGAATTCCATGCCTCCAGCAAGTGTCATACGCCTTCTCTAGATCTAAAAATCCAGCAACCGTTTGGCTTTTCCTCAGAAAGCCATCCATGATGTAAGTGGACAAGGATACCAAGTGGTCGGCCGTTGAACGGAAATGACGAAAAGCGCACTGAGCGTTGGACAGCAGATGGTGAGTTTCAAGCCACCACGTCAATCGCCCGTTGATCGTTCGCTCCATCACCTTGCAAATGACACTGGTACGGGAGATCGGACGATAACTGGAAGGGAGATGGTGATCCTTTCCAGGTTTTAAAATCGGGACGATGGTGGCTTCACGCCAAGCGGAGGGAAATGTGGCGGTGTGCCAGATGCAGTTATACAACTCTAAGGGAAAGAGTTTACCAGCTGAAGACAGGTGTTGTATTATGAACTTGTGGATACCGTCCGGTCCTGGAGTTTGGAAGAGGCCAGAGCCCACTCCAACTCCTACATGCTGAAAAAGGCGTTATAACACTCCCGGTTAGAACAGGCAAAGGAAAGATTTTGATACTCAGCCCCATTCTTGATCGGTAGAAAATCTGGGTGGTAATGAGAAGAGTCTGACACAGCAGCAAAAGTCGTGTCCAGAGTGTCAGCGACAGCTCTAGCACAAACAACGGTAGTGTTTTGTATCCGGAGACCGGGTACAGTATGCGGCGAAGCTTTGCCGACCACACGACGAAGCTTATCACAAACTACAGACGAAGGCGTAGAGTGGTTAAACGACTCTACAAAACGGAGCCAGGATGTCCTCTTACTCGCCTGTATGATGCGTAGAGCCCTGGCGCGCGACTTCTTGAACGCGACCAGATTATCAAGGTTAGGGTGGCACCGAAACACCCGTGGCGCCGCCAGCCGCGCACGGACTGCCACTCGGCATTCGTCGGTCTACCAAGGGACCGGGAAACATCTCGGATGGCCAGATTACCGAGGTATAGCACGCTCGGCAGCCGTAAGTACAACGGATGTAAAGTGAGCCACCATCTGGTCAACATCTTCGAAGACGCGATCATCAAATACAGCCAAGAGAGTATAAACAGGCCAGTTCGCTCTGTTGAGACGTCAGGAGGGTATACGTGGCGAAGGTACGTGGTGAGATAGCAAGCTAATAACACAAGGGAAATGATCGCTGGAGAAGGTGTCAGAGACGACGTTCCACTCAAACCGATGTGCAAGCTGAGCGGTGCAAACTGATAAGTCCAGGTGGGAGGAAGTGCTAGGAGAATCAGAAACAAAAATTGGTTCACCAGTATTTAGTAGAGAGAGGTCTGTAGGATAAAATGTGCTAGAAGTGTTCCCCTTACGCAAGCCGGGGTGGTGGCCATTAGAGTCTCCCAACAAAAGGCAGGGTGTTGGGAGTTGCGACACCAGGTGGGACAGGTCAGCTATTGCGAAGGGGCAAGGAGGAGGTAGATAAACGGAACAGAGAGTAAAAGTAAAACCAGGTAAACTCAGGGTAACTGCAACAGCTTGCAAGGAAGTGGTAAGATTAAGAGGTTGGTAAAAGACGTCATCACGAATTAGGAGTATGACACCTCCATGAGCAGGAACACCAGGTTCCGGTGTGAGGTCAAAGCGCACCGGAGTAAAGCCTGGGAACGCAAAAGAGTCCTGCTGGCGAAGCTTTGTCTCCTGCAAGCAGAGAACGCCAGGGGATAGCCGACTAATAAGTACTTGCAGGTTGGTTCTATGTGCACGTATGCCCCTATATTATTCCACTGAATTATGGACATCCTGGAACGAAGGGGATAAGCTGTCGATTACGGTCTCTTGACCAGTGGCTGTCGCTTCAATTTGCGCTTCTGAGAGCACGTGAGGCTAGGGCTGTTTGGAGCAGATGGTTCGTGCTCCATAGGCTCCACGGACGGAGGAGGCTTGTGTCACCACTAACGAAAGATAAAAGAGTATATGTGGTACCCATGGTAACGGGAGGTGGAGAGACCCTTGACGTCCGACCACGCCCTCTGGTGTTCTGAGAGCATGAGCGCCGAGGAGGGGAAGGTGAAGCACGCTTCCCAGTGGCCGATGTCGGATGGTCTTTAAGGGAATCGCTGCGGTTCGGCTCAGCTCTGAACTTCCGGATATCGGTTCTGGCAGGAAGATTCTTGGGGCTGGTACAGGTTGATGTAGAAGCTGTGGCCTGAGTACGTTGAGGTGCAATAGTGGTGTAGGTAACAAGGCTAGTTTGGGTACCGACATCTCGCTTTGGCACTGGGGTTGACACAACCGAACTAAAGGTACCAAATTTGAGAATCGAAGGCTGACGAGCAAAAAGTTTGTTTTTTTTTTTGTTTTTTTTTCTGGGCTTCAGAAAACGGTAAATGCTCCTTCACCCGGAGCTCTTGTATAGCCTTCTTACTCAGCTAGGAGAAGATGGACATGCGCTGTCATGGGCATCCTTTCCACAGGTGACACAAACAGGAACCGAAGCCTTGCAAGAGGTCTGAGTATGACCATAACGTTGACAATGAAAACATCGCATTGGACGCGGGATATACGGTCGAACATTAATCACCTCATTGCCGGTCTTTATCTTCTGAGGGAGATCGAGCAGATCAAACTTAAGAAACAGATATGGATATCAACCTGCACTACGTCATGCCTAGTGTGGACCCGATAGACAGATGTTACTCCCTGGTCAGATAAGTAACCCTGAATCTCTTCCTCCGGCATACCATCCAACAAGTGGGTGGTTATGACGCTCTTGGAAGAGTTGAGGCTCCTGTGCTTCTCAACACGGATAGGATATTCGTGGAATAGTTTCACCTTCAGCAACTTGTAGAACTGGGTGGACGTATATGTTTCAACAAGTAGCGATCCTGTTCTTAGGTGGGTACATGATTTGACCGCACTGGCTATTTTATCAAGACCTGACTATTGCAAAGGGGTTTACCTTCAGAAACATCTGAGCATCTTCCGTCCTACTGATGACTAGGTAACGAGCGGTAGGAGCTACGTGTACCTCTATTTCATTAACTTGTCATTTTCTTTTAATAGTTTATGTTGGCCATAGAAAAAAGGCTATAAGTTTCATCCCCCAGTGCTCCCCACCCACCACGGAGCCCAACAAGGGGTCATCCCACTGGGATGACAGGGCTACACAGGGGATATAGCGGGCTCGCCGTCCCACTCACCCTGGAGTTCGGTGCACTACCTAGTCCTGGCCGATTGACTAGGGGTGGGTTAGTCCCTAGCCTCCCGTTTAGATGAAGCAGTAACTAAAGCAGTGTATTGGAAATGTGCACCCTCCCCGAATTCAGAAAGAAAACTGGATCGAGCTCAGATACGCATCCCTCAACCACCAGGATAAACCTCTCCACCGACACGGGTCTCCACGCACGGCCTACACATGGGTGGGCGTTTTGACTGACTGCCTCTTCTTTGGGACTTGTGACCGACAGTAAGACCCCAAGGAAGCCATCTTGCACACACCTTGGGCCAGACAGAGTTGGACTGTGTTACTCCACAGTCCTGATTTGGCTCCCTCAAAGTTCTACTGGTTTGGGCCACTGAAGAATGCCATTTGTGGATGACATTTCTAAGATGATGAAGAGGTGATTCACACACTGAAAACCTGACTACACTGGCAGTGTAAAGATTTTTACCGAAACGGAATACATACCCCCATGTCTCACTGGAGAAAGACTGTGGAACTTGAGAAGCCAATTATATATAAAAATAGTGACCAGATAAAACGTTCTTTCATATACGATAAGTTCAATTTTGTGAAATAAATACTTTTGGAGATAAATATGGGGCAACTGTTGCACATTTCATAGGGCAGACAGATAGTACTGAGCCTCTTTTACACACACTGCAGCAAATCTCCTGTAAGACTGTCGCTGTCTGTTTAGAAACTGTTCCTGATATAGTCTAGTCATTGCCACAACCATACATTGAAGATACAGTGTGTGGAGTGTACCCCACTACCAACTCATGTTCACCATCTCCTGCTTATGGTTACTGCACACATACACACTGTATCAGTGTACTCTGTGACTCAGTTAAAAATTGTTCTTAGGACACTTTTCTTTTGTTATGATCGTAGGAATCACCTCCAAGTATGTAAACCCACTCTCTTTGAATAAGAATGATAACTGCGAGTGGCCAATTTCCCAACACTTCTCCCCATATGTACCATGTATTAGGTCAGCTACAAACAGAGAACTGACCTGCTGCTAATAGTTGAAAAATAAGGCAACTGTTGAATCATGCTAGTAGGATCATAAAGTGTAGGTTTAAAATGGCCCAAAAACAATGAGTTAAAGCTTTATAACTTGATTGTCTGCTGTCTCCGAATGACTCAATAACCTTTCTCTTGTTTCCCATTCATTTATTCCAAGTGAAACAGGTTGTAAAATCCTACAATGTCACGGAGTATTGTGCTATGATTTCAACAAAACTCTGCTGAAGTGTTACATTATTTCTATTTCTTTCAACTCTGAAAAGAATGTCTGACAAATACTGCACTACTTCCTAGTCTATGTAATTTTGTATTACATAATTTAAATATAAAACTCCTGTAACTACAGTACCTTAATGTCATCACAAATAGTTGAAGTTTCTCTTTCTGGCCACCAAGGTTCCTCTTTAATTTCTATTTCATGATCAACGTTGGCTTTCTTATCCTTCATTACAGGATCCTCTAGAAGAAATTCTCCCTCCTTCTGTGAACCAAAGTCTGAAACATGAGTCTGTTCCTCAATTTCTGTTTTCACATCTATCTCCCAGTTGCTGCTGCATGTAACCATTTCAAGATGTTCGGTAAAAGCAGTCTCGGATTTAAGTTCTGTTTTAATTGCCACATCATCACCGTTTCTCTTCATTGCAACAAACAACTCTCTCTCATTCTGCGAGTTTATGTCATCTGAGAGAACATACTCTTCTTTGATATCCATTTCACAACTGTTGTTGCTCTTCTTAATTTCAGTAACAAATCTGTGGACAAAGAAACATATTATGTATACTACGAAATATATATAATTTTAACTATCAGCTTCATTGAATCCATCAACCACTGTTCAAACCACCTCCATTCTTTTCACCAATACGTGTGCTTATGGAAAAGTTGAATTAAGACTAGAAATTCAATTGCACATCTGGGACTTGGACCACGGATCTTAGCCTTACTAGCCAATGGTGTTATTACTCCAGCTGTCTTGCTGGGATACCTGGACAACAATTAAGCCTTCTCAGATATTAAGCACACCTCAAAGCAACTTAGAAAGGTACAATTATTTAATTATAGTTATTTTGTGTGGGCAGAGGTGGGCGACGGACCAGCTCGGTGGTAGGCCTTGGCCTGGATAGGGCTGTTCCGCCATGGGGTTGGTTACTTATTTATTTTGATTTGATAACAGTCCTTTCACACTAGTAAAGTGTAGCAAATAAGATTAAAATTAACCTAACAGTAGTTAACTTAAAGCATCTAAACAGCCAACACTAGATATTGCAGCAAAAAGGATGAAAAATTAACCCCAGTAATGTTAATTATAAGGCACCTGCAACATTACAAGCCACAGGCCATAGGCCACAGTCAACCAGTGAAAGTGTGCCATAACTTACAGTATAACACCCTGTTACCCATACTTTGTCATTACTTTACACACGTCACTGGTACCACTGTATGAATATAAGTACCCTGTTGGTGACAGAAGTGACTACAACATTGCTTTCTGTAATCACCAACAACAGATAAAACTGATCTAAAGAAGTAACTGTTTCACTTATATAATAATTTAAAATAGAATGATCCACTCCTCTTTATGATGAAAGTATTGCCGTTCATCTTAACTGTGTTGTGTACAAGACTCCAGGTACAGCTTCTAAAGTGACCTCTGCACTGATGTCAGACTGAACATGGGTCGTCTCCCTTTAAGCACAAATCTTGTGACAATTCCACATGTATGTTTCAAACTGAACACTCAACCAATCCCAGCTGATATTAGATGCTCTTACTTCACAAATATACCTGACAGACTTTCACTGACATTGTCCTCATATATAACGGAACACTGGTGCCCCAAGCTAATTTTCACATCTGTTACACTGAGCTGCAACCCAGTGACCTGAAAATTATCATCACATCCATTCATATGTAAGAAGTATGAACTGCCCAGTGACAGCTGACTTCTCATATGACAACACTACAGTCCATATTGGACCAGTCATAGTGTTCACTATTAATACACTCTGGTACATAATGTTATGCACACACTGATAGCCAACAACGCCAACTTCAACTGTTTCAAACTGTCCACATCTCATACATAAGCTGCAGGCTCAACTGCCATGCGCCCCATCCTTGCATTTTATTTTGTTCCTAATAAACATACTCCCATCAACTACTTATGTAGACACATACAAGTACAAATAGGTGGTATTACCATGTATCACGCCAAGCAATGATAACCGACTGTTCTAACACAGTGTGGGCAAACAGTGAAAGATAGAACCAAAATTGAAAATTCCAATGCCATAGGCAGCATTTGCACCTCAGATATGCCACTCTATGCATGTCTGCTCTTAACCACTGAGGTACCATGGCAACATGCTGGCACAGCTTAAGTATCCAAATGATTCTTATTTTTCTGGTAAACTCTCAGTGGTTTCTGAAAAGAGGTGAAATAACCAAAGATACAATTAGTAGTTCTTCTGTATATGGTATGAAATTATTGCCAAAGAAACAGGAATGCCAGTCCACTATGTATTATATAATGTGGCAATAAAAATGATCCCATACAAAGACCAAATAAATGGTTACTTGCAGCTAAATAGCTTGATTTTAATCAATTTTGTTTTTGTAATAAATATAGTACAGTGTTTTTTAGCAACTTGAAATACTAAACAGTGTTGTTGTTGTTGTTAGCTAATGCTGGATTTCTGACAATGAAGCCATTAATCCTCTTGCTCTCCAATATTTTTCAATAAATATTGAAGAGACTTAGCAATAAATGTAACCGCTTTTTAGAGAGCACCATATTTTTATGTTTTGGCGGTCACATCGCTCTCTCACAACCCCCAGAATGTCTGGAGGACCACACCTGTCGTTGGTTTACGGGTCTTACCGACCTGACCGGGAGAATTATCAAAATAAATTCACCGACCATATCCTCTGATTACCAATCAGAGGACATATTACATGCCATGACAGGTCAGCATGTTAGGGGTTAAGGTTTTATAGAGAAATTAGAGAAATGGAGAGGTTGGAAAAATAAAGACTCCCTAGTCCTCAGGAACCCTAATAGCATCGGAGTCGGAAGAGAACAAGAGATGACCAAGGTAAGGTCAGATAGAAAAGTTACAGTGAGGAGCAAAACACCAGTAAGTGGAAGTAATGTTCTGCTCAGCTTGGGTACCTTGTGGTTGCCATTCACATATCCCCTAGACGGAGACCCCTGAGTACTTAACAGTGTTAAGTGGTAATTATTTTTTAATTGGAGCTTTATTTTTTATTTTCATATACCAGAGATGAATATTATAATCAAGCACACACATGTAAATCCTGAATTGCCACATCATGTAATAGTGTTAAAACAAATTAAGGAAAACCATAACTATAACTGAAGAGTTTAAATTCTTGATACAAACCAAATTGAAATCAATACTGACTGCTGAGTTATATTTTTCACATTTTTATGTAACAGACAGAATACATGGTTAGACCCCAAAAGGAAATCATTTATGTAAATATTTATTGCAAATGTAATTTATTTTTTATGTTGATAAGAATTAGTTGAGTAACAAAAACCTGTTGCTATTTTTTCATTGTTAGAATAAAATAGAATTGTTTAAAAACGTCATAAATGTTAAGTTTCATGTTTAAATTTAATATGTATAAGAACCATATGTATTTAATGTTAAAAGTGAAGGGAGAATAGCTAAAGATCGCTTCCCTAACAATACAGGAACTATTTAACGTAGGAAAATATAAAATGAACGCATACGCGCATGTATACAAAGAAGGGCGTCATGTGAAGTAGTGCCAAATTTGTTATTAGCGTCTGTATGTTTGAGATGTGAAGACGTGTTTCTGTAACGTGCGTGGATGTAGGTCTAAAAGACTTTATAAAAGTGGAAAGACTATCAAGAAAATATAAATAGGTGCAACAAAAGTAAATTCAATTATAACAAGTGTTATAAGATACGGAAAAAGTGTTAATAAAGTGATATATAGTGAAGTTACATCGAGTGTTCATTCATTCCACCAAGTACCTCACCCTGAGAGTAAGAAAAGAATAGAGTCTTCTCATAGCTCTATGAAAAGTAATAATTTATTTAAAATACAGCAACATAACATAATACAGTGCTGAAGGTGTTCATAATTATTGTATTTGCAACTGAATATACTTTTATAGTCCTAAATGTCATGCCCATACTTATAAGAAATGTGCTATATCTTATCTCAAATTATAAAAACGATACTACTGATATTTGTTGGAAATAAATAAATATTATAATTTATTCACTATCAGATAGTACAGTTTTGTGGATTACCAGAGTGTATTATGTGTTACTCAGGTGAACACTGGACATTAAAACATAGTAAACCATTGAGTTTTCTCATTTCACAACAGTTAATGGTATTTGTGGGAAGCAGTATATGAACCATTAAATATGATTTTCAGATTTTTCATGGAAAACATTTGTTATAATAAATAAATATTTACTTTATTAACAACACTCTAAATTACCAGCAGCATATCAGCACCACTGATGTGATACAGTTTCGTCCCACATTATTTTACACATCAGTAAACCATAACTTTCACTTCAAGCACACTTCAGTGTGAACCAAATTTGAACCCTTAACCTTGGGATCTCACACACACCTACCCACACATGCATGTTGATCTCACTCAAATAACACAGTCAAAAAGACTTTCTAGTCACAAAAACAAACCTGCTCTTTCTGGAAGATAACTCATCCCTGAATACAGATCTTACTTCAGAATTTCTGTATCAGGCTAATTTAGGCTAAATGTATCACTATCGTAAAACAACGTTTGTATGAGCTTGATAAAGTAATCTAATTTACTCAAAAGTTCCGGCATCCTGGACATGCTACGAGAATTCATGCAGCCTGACAGACTGGAAGTCTTCTCCCTGGGGACATATCTGGGGTACCTCACCCCAGAGCAGAGGAAAAAAGCAAATGAGTGGGGAATCCAGTTGCTGCAGCAATATGGACTTCTACTGGATTGACAAAATTAGGAGCTCTGCAAGTGTCCCCGATGAAGAATACTCATGCATGTGGTGTTGTACACCAACAGAGCCATTGGTTGGAGGCAACATCCAGCACATTCCTTCAAAAAGCTTGCATCAGGACAGAATTTGGTATGAACAAATTAGTAAGTTTGTTTGTCCTCCTATGGCTGAATGGTTCCTATCCATATCACAGACAGAAAGGACCCTGAAGGTAGCTCACGGCATGGCCATTGCATGGAGTAGCTACTTCAGGGACATGGCCACGAAGATCACTTGCCATGACTTTCTGAAGCTGGGCAGCACAGGTGGCATAGTTGACGCTGAGGAAATATGTTGACCTCAAACAATATGGCAGCACAATTGGCATCCCTGAGGTGAGAAAGGCCAAAATGGAAGAAGACCTGGACATCTGCGATTGCAATGAATGCCAGAGGCCCAGAGCATTTACATATCTTACAATTTGTCCTGTATAATCCTTTCCACCTCCACGACTATTTTATGCACCATTTCAACCATTATTTCCCTCTATCCATTTGTATTCCTCTACTCACGCACAACAATAATAAAAATTACTGTTGCCTTCCATTTTAATGACTCCCTATTCTCCCCTCTCTTCATACACAAGTATAAAGTATCGACATCTGTTTGATTAAGAAGCATGTTTTGTATTCTGCCTACACATATAACTTATCCTCTCCCCAGCGATTACAGCGTCTGAGTTAAGTTTTCCTGAGCTGTTGAATGCCAGTCTAGTGATGGTACCAAGCAAATTCTCATTGTACATACGCCAGCACTTGACAGGAGCTGTAGAACGCCAGAGTAGTGATGGTACCGAGCAAATTCTCATTGCCCATGCGCCAGCACATGCAAGGAACTGTTGAATGCCAGAGAAGTGATGGCACCAAGCAAATTCTCATTGCCCATGCGCCAGCACTTGACAGGAGCTGTGGAATGCCAGAGTAGTGATGGTACCAAGCAAATTCTCATTGCACATACACCAGCACTTGAAAGGAGCTGTTGGGGACCAGTCTAGTGATGGTACAGAGCAAATTCTCATTGCACATACGCCAGCACTTGAAAGGAGCTGTTGGGGGCCAGTCTAATGATGGTACAGAGCAAATTCTCATTGCACATACACCAGCACTTGAAAGGAGCTGTTGGGGACCAGTCTAGTGATGGTACAGAGCAAATTCTCATTGCACATACGCCAGCACTTGAAAGGAGCTGTTGGGGGCCAGTCTAATGATGGTACAGAGCAAATTCTCATTGCACATACACCAGCACTTGAAAGGAGCTGTTGGGGACCAGTCTAGTGATGGTACAGAGCAAATTCTCATTGCACATACGCCAGCACTTGAAAGGAGCTGTTGGGGGCCAGTCTAATGATGGTACAGAGCAAATTCTCATTGCACATACACCAGCACTTGAAAGGAGCTGTTGGGGGCCAGTCTAGTGATGGTACAGAGCAAATTCTCATTGCACATACGCCAGCACTTGAAAGGAGCTGTTGGGGGCCAGTCTAATGATGGTACAGAGCAAATTCTCATTGCACATACACCAGCACTTGAAAGGAGCTGTTGGGGGCCAGTCTACTGATGGTACAGAGCAAATTCTCATTGCACATACGCCAGCACTTGAAAGGAGCTGTTGGGGGCCAGTCTAATGATGGTACAGAGCAAATTCTCATTGCACATACGCCAGCACTTGAAAGGAACTGTTGGAGTCCAGTCTAGTGATGGTACAGAGCAAATTCTCATTGCACATACACCAGCACTTGAAAGGAGCTGTTGGGGGCCAGTCTAATGATGGTACAGAGCAAATTCTCATTATGTCAGCACTTGAAAGGAGCTGTTGGGGGCCAGTCTAATGATGGTACAGAGCAAATTCTCATTGCACATACACCAGCACTTGAAAGGAGCTGTTGGGGGCCAGTCTAATGATGGTACAGAGCAAATTCTCATTGCACATACACCAGCACTTGAAAGGAACTGTTGGAGTCCAGTCTAGTGATGGTACAGAGCAAATTCTCATTGCACATACACCAGCACTTGAAAGGAGCTGTTGGGGGCCAGTCTAGTGATGGTACAGAGCAAATTCTCATTGTACATATGCCAGCACTTGAAAGGAACTGTTGGGGGCCAGTCTAGTGATGGTACAGAGCAAATTCTCATTGTACATACGTCAGCACTTGAAAGGAACTGTTGGAGTCCAGTCTAGTGATGGTACAGAGCAAATTCTCATTGTACATATGTCAGCACTTGAAAGGAGCTGTTGGGGACCAGTCTAGTGATGGTACCGAGCAAATTCTCATTGTACATGTGCCAGCACTTGAAAGGAGCTGTTGGGGACCAGTCTAGTGATGGTACCGAGCAAATTCTCATTGCACATACGCCAGCACTTGAAAGGAGCTGTTGGGGACCAGTCTAGTGATGGTACCGAGCAAATTCTCATTGTACATATGCCAGCACTTGAAAGGAGCTGTTGGGGACCAGTCTAGTGATGGTACCGAGCAAATTCTCATTGTACATATGCCAGCACTTGAAAGGAGCTTTTGGGGGCCAGTCTAGTGATGGTACAGAGCAAATTCTCATTGTACATATGCCAGCACTTGAAAGGAGCTGTTGGAGTCCAGTCTAGTGATGGTACAGAGCAAATTCTCATTGTACATACGCCAGCACTTGAAAGGAGCTGTTGGGGGCCAGTCTAGTGATGGTACCAAGCAAATTCTCATTGTACATATGCCAGCACTTGAAAGGAGCTGTTGGGGTCCAGTCTAGTGATGGTACCGAGCAAATTCTCATTGTACATATGCCAGCACTTGAAAGGAGCTGTTGGGGACCAGTCTAGTGATGGTACCGAGCAAATTCTCATTGTACATATGCCAGCACTTGAAAGGAGCTTTTGGGGACCAGTCTAGTGATGGTACAGAGCAAATTCTCATTGTACATATGCCAGCACTTGAAAGGAGCTGTTGGAGTCCAGTCTAGTGATGGTACAGAGCAAATTCTCATTGTACATACGCCAGCACTTGAAAGGAGCTGTTGGGGGCCAGTCTAGTGATGGTACAGAGCAAATTCTCATTGTACATATGCCAGCACTTGAAAGGAGCTGTTGGGGTCCAGTCTAGTGATGGTACAGAGCAAATTCTCATTGTACATATGCCAGCACTTGAAAGGAGCTTTTGGGGACAAGTCTAGTGATGGTACAGAGCAAATTCTCATTGTACATACGACAGCACTTGAAAGGAGCTTTTGGGGTCCAGTCTAGTGATGGTACAGAGCAAATTCTCATTGTACATACGACAGCACTTGAAAGGAGCTTTTGGGGTCCAGTCTAGTGATGGTACAGAGCAAATTCTCATTGCACATACGACAGCACTTGAAAGGAGCTTTTGGGGTCCAGTCTAGTGATGGTACAGAGCAAATTCTCATTGTACATACGCCAGCACTTGAAAGGAGCTTTTGGAGTCCAGTCTAGTGATGGTATAGAGCAAATTCTCATTGCACATACGCCAGCACTTGAAAGGAGCTGTTGGGGACCAGTCTAGTGATGGTACCCAGCAAATTCTCAGTCCACATACGCCAGCACTTGAAAGGAGCTGTTGGGGATCAGTCTAGTGATGGTACAGAGCAAATTCTCATTGCACGTACGCCAGCACTTGAAAGGAGCTGTTGGGGACCAGTCTAGTGATGGTACAGAGCAAACTCTCATTGCACATACGCCAGCACTTGAAAGGAGCTGTTGGGGACCAGTCTAGTGATGGTACCGAGCAAATTCTCATTGCACATATGCCAGCACTTGAAAGGAGCTGTTGGGGACCAGTCTTGTGATGGTACCGAGCAAATTCTCATTGCACATACGCCAGCACTTGAAAGGAGCTGTTGGGGACCAGTCTAGTGATGGTACAGAGCAAATTCTCATTGCACATACGCCAGCACTTGAAAGGAGCTGTTGGGGACCAGTCTAGTGATGGTACCGAGCAAATTCTCATTGTACATACGCCAGCACTTGAAAGGAGCTGTTGGGGACCAGTCTAATGATGGTACAGAGCAAACTCTCATTGCACATACACCAGCACTTGAAAGGAACTGTTAAAAGCCAGTCTAATGATGGTATCAAGCAAATTCTCATTGTACATACGCCAGCACTTGAAAATTTTTCTTATGTGTATGGAGAGTTCAGCACATGTATCGCACTACGCTTGCTTGTGAATGTCAGTTTGAGAGTTTTAAATATTGTTTTTGTACATACATTTCAATGATTCAGTATGTAGTAGATAGAAGTGCTTTATTCCAACCAAAAATTTCATACCAAGTTTTCACTGAATATAAACATTTTGTAATGCTTATAGAAAAATCTGATGTGTTGCACTCACATGACTTTCTCTACTCTTGTACTAACCACTCTTACAAACTCTTATTCCTGTATCTTCATGTTAGTCAATATAAACATCTGTACAAATCATCTTATTGCTTATTTCCAGTAGGCCTTGAGCGATAGTGAAATCTTGTAAAGCTTTGAGATCCTGTTCTCTTTGCATGCTTAACATATAAAAAAATGAATGTGTATTATTTCACGGAAGTTTTAAGTTTTCTGAAACTGACACAAATAACAAGGAACATATTTGAAATGGTTCACTATATAAAAAAAATTATTTAGACATAAATTCTGTTTTAGCAAGATCTACATTTTTTGTATAGTAAGATTTTGTCTATCTCTTAAGGTTTATAAGTTATTCGAAAGTCATCCAGAGTAAACAGGACTACATAGGCTATAGCCAGAAAATTCAAAATATACATTTCATTTGTCATACAAATAGCTTATACATATGTAATTTTAATTAAAATCGTTAAGAGCCATTTTCAAGAAAATTAAAATTTTCGAAAAATTTTCCATGTAAAGGGTAGTTTAAGGTGAGGCTAGTTTCTTCAAAATCTTCGTATCGCATCCTTGAAAGACATTAAACTTAAATACCAACTTTGGTTTTTAACCGACTTTTTGTTTTTGAGTTATGCTGTCCACAGACTGACAGACACACATGCAGATCTTTTTCTAAAAATGCTTATTTTTGGATTCAGGGCGTCTCAAAACATATATTTCCAGTGAAATTTCGACATCAAATTTTTGGGTGGAATAGAATACTTCCTCTACTTACCAGTAGAGAAAGTAAAAGTGTTACATGCAAAACTACCATCACCTTCTCTAATTACTGTACTTACAAGAGCCATTGATCTATTCTTTGTTAATATAGATAACAATCATTACAGATTTCCTTGCATTTATAAGAGTACAGTAAGTAAAAGGGCCAAATTTCCACAGACCAACCCCATCAAAAATTCATGAAATGCCATTGAAATGGTATGAAAGTTACTCTAGAGTATTCCCCATAGTTGGAAAGCTGCCCAATATTGCATCAGAGAAAGATACTTATTGTTGACTTGGTCACCTGTATTAGAAGCTTGTTTTCATTACAGCTGGTAATGTTGGGGAGCACCATGTTGTTTTATCATCTAGTATACAGTTTATGTACAGTTTGCTGTTTTTTGAGTGATAATGTGGATATAGACAATTATAGATATAAATTTGTGCATTATGTTGAGATTTTACACTATGTTATCATTTTTGGTTGAATTTTGAATGTGTTTTAGAGTACTTATGGTTACAATGGCTTCTGTCTAGACGTGAAAGGCTGTGGCTCTGTTAGTGTTGTTGCAAGCCGATACTCGCTGCCCAGCACTGGGCAAATAAGCTGCATGTCTTGTAACAGGGCAGTGTAAGCATCGGCTGCTGGCCTTTTTTTCAAATTGCAGTACATAAATGTGAGGCTAAATGCTGTGTTACTTTGTATCGGCCACGAAGTCTTCTTTTTAGCATTGCTGAATTAAATATTACTAGAAATATAATTGAGTACATATGCTTATCAACAAAATTTTTGGAATGATTTACTGAAAAGTACAAATAGATGGCATTAACGCAGTTTCTGTTTATCGAGAGTAAATTGTTGTTTGCAATAGTTTAGGTTAGGTTAGCTGAAGCTTAGGTCGCATTTGTAGTGTAGCTCTGCTTAGGTGAGGTATAGCTTAGCTTTGGTTAGGTGAGGTATAGCTTAGCTTTGGTTAGGTGAGGTATATCTTAGCTTTGGTTAGGTGAGGTATAGCTTAGCTTTGGTTAGGTGAGTATAGCTTAGCTTTGGTTAGGTGAGGTATAGCTTAGCTTTGGTTAGGTGAGGTATAGCTTAGCTTTGGTTAGGTGAGGTATATCTTAGCTTTGGTTAGGTGAGGTATAGCTTAGCTTTGGTTAGGTGAGGTATACCTTAGCTTTGGTGAGGTGAGGTATAGCTTAGCTTTGGTTAGGTGAGGTATAGCTTAGCTTTGGTTAGGCGAGGTATAGCTTAGCTTTGGTTAGGTGAGGTATAGCTTAGCTTTGGTTAGGCGAGGTATAGCTTAGCTTTGGTTAGGTGAGGTATAGCTTAGCTCTGCTTAGGTGAGGTATAGCTTAGCTTTGGTTAGGTGAGGTATATCTTAGCTTTGGTTAGGTGAGGTATAGCTTAGCTTTGGTTAGGTGAGGTATAGCTTAGCTTTGGTTAGGTGAGGTATACCTTAGCTTTGGTTAGGTGAGGTATATCTTAGCTTTGGTTAGGTGAGGTATAGCTTAGCTTTGGTTAGGTGAGGTATAGCTTAGCTTTGGTTAGGTGAGGTATAGCTTAGCTTTGGTTAGGCGAGGTATAGCTTAGCTTTGGTTAGGTGAGGTATAGCTTAGCTTTGGTTAGGTGAGGTATATCTCAGCTTTGGTTAGGCGAGGTATAGCTTAGCTTTGGTTAGGTGAGGTATAGCTTAGCTTTGGTTAGGCGAGGTATAGCTTAGCGTTGGTTAGGTGAGGTATAGCTTAGCTTTGGTTAGGTGAGGTATAGCTTAGCTTTGGTTAGGTGAGGTATATCTTAGCTTTGGTTAGGTGAGGTATAGCTTAGCTTTGGTTAGGTGAGGTATAGCTTAGCTTTGGTTAGGTGAGGTATAGCTTAGCTTTGGTTAGGTGAGGTATAGCTTAGCTTTGGTTAGGTGAGGTATAGCTTAGCTTTGGTTAGGTGAGGTATACCTTAGCTTTGGTTAGGTGAGGTATAGCTTAGCTTTGGTTAGGTGAGGTATAGCTTAGCTTTGGTTAGGTGAGGTATAGCTTAGCTTTGGTTAGGTGAGGTATAGCTTAGCTTTGGTTAGGTGAGGTATAGCTTAGGTTTGGTTAGGTGAGGTATAGCTTAGCTTTGGTTAGGTGAGGTATAGCTTAGCTTTGGTTAGGTGAGGTATAGCTTAGCTTTGGTTAGGTGAGGTATAGCTTAGCTTTGGTTAGGTGAGGTATATCTTAGCTTTGGTTAGGTGAGGTATAGCTTAGCTTTGGTTAGGTGAGGTATAGCTTAGCTTTGGTTAGGCGAGGTATAGCTTAGCTTTGGTTAGGTGAGGTATAGCTTAGCTTTGGTTAGGTGAGGTATATCTTAGCTTTGGTTAGGTGAGGTATAGCTTAGCTTTGGTTAGGTGAGGTATAGCTTAGCTTTGGTTAGGTGAGGTATAGCTTAGCTTTGGTTAGGTGAGGTATAGCTTAGCTTTGGTTAGGTGAGGTATATCTTAGCTTTGGTTAGGTGAGGTATAGCTTAGCTTTGGTTAGGTGAGGTATATCTTAGCTTTGGTTAGGTGAGGTATAGCTTAGCTTTGGTTAGGTGAGGTATAGCTTAGCTTTGGTTAGGTGAGGTATAGCTTAGCTTTGGTTAGGTGAGGTATAGCTTAGCTTTGGTTAGGTGAGGTATATCTTAGCTTTGGTTAGGTGAGTATAGCTTAGCTTTGGTTAGGTGAGGTATAGCTTAGCTTTGGTTAGGTGAGGTATAGCTTAGCTTTGGTTAGGTGAGGTATAGCTTAGCTTTGGTTAGGTGAGGTATATCTTAGCTTTGGTTAGGTGAGGTATAGCTTAGCTTTGGTTAGGTGAGTATAGCTTAGCTTTGGTTAGGTGAGGTATAGCTTAGCTTTGGTTAGGTGAGGTATACCTTAGCTTTGGTTAGGTGAGGTATATCTTAGCTTTGGTTAGGTGAGGTATAGCTTAGCTTTGGTTAGGTGAGGTATAGCTTAGCTTTGGTTAGGTGAGGTATAGCTTAGCTTTGGTTAGGTGAGGTATAGCTTAGCTTTGGTTAGGTGAGGTATAGCTTAGCTTTGGTTAGGTGAGGTATACCTTAGCTTTGGTTAGGTGAGGTATAGCTTAGCTTTGGTTAGGTGAGGTATAGCTTAGCTTTGGTTAGGTGAGGTATAGCTTAGCTTTGGTTAGGTGAGGTATAGATTAGGTTTGGTTAGGTGAGGTATAGATTAGCTTTGGTTAGGTGAGGTATAGCTTAGCTTTGGTTAGGTGAGGTATAGCTTAGCTTTGGTTAGGTGAGGTATATCTTAGCTTTGGTTAGGTGAGGTATAGCTTAGCTTTGGTTAGGTGAGGTATAGCTTAGCTTTGGTTAGGTGAGGTATAGCTTAGCTTTGGTTAGGTGAGGTATAGATTAGGTTTGGTTAGGTGAGGTATAGATTAGCTTTGGTTAGGTGAGGTATATCTTAGGTTTGGTTAGGTGAGGTATAGATTAGCTTTGGTTAGGTGAGGTATATCTTAGCTTTGGTTAGGTGAGGTATACCTTAGCTTTGGTTAGGTGAGGTATAGCTTAGCTCTGGTTAGGTGAGGTATAGCTTAGGTTTGGTTAGGTGAGGTATAGCTTAGCTTTGGTTAGGTGAGGTATATCTTAGCTTTGGTTAGGTGAGGTATACCTTAGCTTTGGTTAGGTGAGGTATAGCTTAGCTTTGGTTAGGTGAGGTATAGCTTAGCTTTGGTTAGGTGAGGTATAGAATAGCTTTGGTTAGGTGAGGTATAGCTTAGCTTTGGTTAGGTGAGGTATAGCTTAGCTTTGGTTAGGTGAGGTATAACTTAGCTTTGCTTAGGTGAGGTATATCTTAGCTTTGGTTAGGTGAGGTATACCTTAGCTTTGGTTAGGTGAGGTATAGCTTAGCTTTGGTTAGGTGAGGTATACCTTAGCTTTGGTTAGGTGAGGTATAGCTTAGCTTTGGTTAGGTGAGGTATAGCTTAGCTTTGGTTAGGTGAGGTATATCTTAGCTTTGGTTAGGTGAGGTATAGCTTAGCTTTGGTTAGGTGAGGTATAGCTTAGCTTTGGTTAGGTGAGGTATAGCTTAGCTTTGGTTAGGTGAGGTATAGCTTAGCTTTGGTTAGGTGAGTATAGCTTAGCTTTGGTTAGGTGAGGTATAGCTTAGCTTTGGTTAGGTGAGGTATAGCTTACCTTTGGTTAGGTGAGGTATAGAATAGCTTAGGTTAGTTTATGTTATGTTAGGTTACATTAGGTTAATTAGCAATATTTTGTGGAAGGAAATGGAGAGGCTACAGCATATGCGAATGGGTGGATTATTTTGGTGGTGCTCGTGCTCCACTGTAGCATATTTTTATAGGTATTTATTTGAACATGCTGTTAATATGTCGTATCGGACGATGGGTGAGTGGAGCAGTTGATATGATGGTTAATTGTGTCCGAGCTTAAAGAGTTTAAAATTCCTAGATATTTGTTTTCTGAGGAAAACCTCGGTAAAGAACTTTATATGGACAATTTACGGTAACCAAGGTTCAAACTGGAGAGCTCTTGATTGCGAGGCAAACACAGAATCAGCACAGTACAGTGCGGCTTTCCCCCCCACCCCATTTTTTGTTTTGTTATGACATCATAGTGATGTAATAAAGCTCGTGGTTACTGTATGAAACGGTTTGTTGGTAGAGTGTGTTGTAGCTCAGTGGAAAAGTGTATAGTTGATATACTGAATGGGTAGCATTATGAGATCAAATCTGCATTAAGAAAATGTGGAGCATATGAAGATTAAGGTTGGCATTGTGTGTGAATAGGATGATAGGCAAATTCAGGGATCAAATCAAGAAAGGTGAAGGACAAGGAGACTGTAGAGAAGGAGAGAAGAGACAAGCTGTACAGGAACTGCATTTGAGTGTCTTTTCGTGAATGTTATCTCTAAAAATTTGTGGTTTTTTGCAGAACTTTGGGAATTAGCTTTTGGCAGTTTGAGGCACTTTGGGAAGCTAGAATTTTGGATATATATTTATACGTACCTAACAGATATTTTCGGATAATTTTTTTCTATGGCGGCGTTGGTCTACAGAAGTTTTCCCAGTTAAAATGATCATACTATCTTTTCACATCTTTTGGTCACTATGTAATGGCTTTAAACTTCTCCTCTCTTTGCGTAACTAACAGACAAAAAAATACAGAAAAGAAAAACAAATGACTTCCAATTTGAGGATGACTATGTATTTTAAAGTGCAAACAAATTAATGGAATATTTAACTTTAGGGTAAAAAAAAAGTATTTGATGTAAATTGGTATTTTAACGAGATCTACATTTTTTGTGCAGTAATATTTTGTGCACCTCTTACAGTTGTACACAAGTCATTCAGAATAAAGAGCATTTCAGAAACTGTTCACAGAAAATTTAGACCATACATTTCACTTGTCCTGAAACATGGCATCATAATTACCATTTTTAGACATTTTTGAGAAAATTGACATTTTGAATAGAAGTTCCATGTAAAGGATAATCTGAGGCTGGGGTTTACTTGAAAATCTCTGCGTCGCATTGTGGGAAGATGTTGAATTAATATACCAAGTCCTGTATTCAACGGACATTTTGTTTTTGTTATGCTGTTCACACCCCCACCCCTACCCACACATGGACGATGTTTGTAAAAATACCTCATTATATTCAGGTATTCCCAAAACATGTATATTCAGTGAAATCCCTATCGAAATCTTTGGTTGGAATACTTACCTACTTCCTCTGAATATGTACTAAAGAAATTATTTTTATTCAGGGGAAGTCATAACATGTATTTTCAGTGAAATCTCGGAACCCACGAACTCTCTCATACGGTGAGGTACGGTTTCATTACCTGAAGTATTATTACACGCATAAATGCATGATTGCTGAACTAGTTACATTTATCGAATGTTTACTATTGTCATTACATGCACAGCTTCCTATCTGGGGTTGATAATACCCCATACATCGCTTGGAGTAGCTGACCAGCTGACCCAACCAACCGAGCTACGCATGCGCCAGACAGGCGAGGTACAAAGTCCCTACACTTGCCCTTTTCATCTGCAATCTTTAAAAAAGCATCAGCCATTATACTAAAGTGGTTAAGTCTTCACCTTATGTTGCACAAAGGGATCCCAAGGCACTCTATTGTTTTAAAGCCGCTATTTTGCGTAATATGGTTCTATCTTAAAACTCGTTAGAAGTACTAGAATGTGAATAAAGTCAACACAATACCTTATCGGTTGCCTTTAGAGCTGATGTGTGTACGTTCGGAGCGCGCAATCCACTCACCCTCGCTTTTAAGGACACTTTCTTGCTTTCTTCCACAAGAAAGTTCAACAAACACTTGCCCACACTTGCCATCTTGCCGAATGCCAACCACAGAACATCTAACTACGGGTGTGTTTGTACCTTAGAGTAATAACAGACTAGAGAGTAAACTGGAACGCACAGAATAGCCTTTGATAATCCCACATCCAGGCCGTATTACAAATATTGCATTGAAAATATATAATATAATCCCTAGGGTGTCTCCTCTATGCAGAGGTTACCCTCATCGCCCGGCAGCTGCGTCCTCCAGGGCCACGAAGGAGTGCAGGATGGGGGTGTCGGGGGTCAGCACGCAGACTCCCCCAACCGTAAGGCGACTACTTGACCTTCTAGGAACACTACCTTTCTATCAGGATAGCTCCTCAATTGGCCCCTCAGGGACTTAAAGAGGCTGAATGTACCCTGTACCGGACCTCCCAACTGGGGAAAAATCCCATTCCGGTGTAGTTTCTTTGGTTAAAATAACACATTTATTAAATAATGAAACTACATTATTGTGCTGCATATCAACATATTAACAATGTAACTAGGCATGCTAAACAAAGACTCTTTTTGTTGAAGAAGTTACATGAGAAAACAAAGTGAGTCATGCCAAAGAGATCATTAAAGAAGGGCAAGTCCTTTTCACAGTCTCTGTGTATCGTTCAGATACCGTGATGGGAAGTGCACAGTACGGCTTGAACGTGTTGTGCCTATGCTGGGTTGACTGTTGAGTGACTTGAGAGCTGATCTTAGGAGCGGGTTGCACCAATCGTGTAGCAAAAAGGCTGGTCGATGGAGACTGTCTGCTGACCTAGAGGTGTCTCCACAGTGAAGTACTTCTCATCATGTTTAAGTACTCAATATGGTGCATTGTAGACTGGCTGAAGCGGTTTCCGCACTGCATCCTGTCGGATGAACTTGTCATAAGCTCTGGGTGGATGAATTATGAGTGATGCCATGTGCTGCTTCAGATTATTTCTGCTGGAGTGATATTATGTTCTGGTATTACATAAGAACGGAGGCCCAACAAGATGGTGGGCAAGTGGTTGACCCAGACATCTGAAAGGCGGGCTGTTAAGGCTGCCTCAAGATTGCAATGCCAACGTTCAACTTTCCCATTTGATGCTGGATGGTTAGCGGTAGTTTTAATGTGCTGTATACCCAAGGCATTTGTAAGATTGGCAAACAGCTGGCAGTCGAATGTCTTCCTCAGGTTTTGGCCCACAGTTTTGCATCTTGTTTGAGTGAAGGCCAAACAAAACGCTGCCGAATTTGGTTCACTGTACCTTTGATACCTGGGCGAGCGAAGTCATGTAATGCGTGGAATACTTGTTTTCTGTAGGTAAGTGGAACGTAAGGTCTGAGTTCATTTGTAGAATTGTCACACACCAATTTAGATCCATCAGGTAACATCATCCTGATGAATTTCAAAGAACAGGATTCTGATATCTTGAGACTTTCCAGTTGTAACCTTGCAGTGTCTTCGTATGAAATGCTTGTTGGCAATCTTGGACCATGCATCCCTGAATATCAGTAGTGAGCTGGGCAAGGTAGTCCACGTTGCCTGGGAGTAGCTTTGTCCAAGTGTTGCCTGTGCTCTGTGAATAACTACCTGCCCTCTAGCAAGTATCTGTAATGCTTCTCTGGCAAATAGGCCGCTAACAGTTCACGATCATAAGTGCTTACGTTTCAGTGATGAGGGATTTGGAGAAGAATGCAAGTCACTCTGGTGTCTCGCCTCTCATTTGCTGAAGCGAGGCTCCTATAGCGTAGTCGGAAGCGTCGACCATTAAAATTAAGGGAAAATCAGGTGAAGCATGAGCGAGTAGTGCTAGATCTTCTTTCAACTTGCTGAATGATTGATCAGTCGTTTGATTCCAAACAATAGGACGCTTATCCTTTTTCTTCGCGTTCGTGCATAAGTCAAACAGGGGTTGTTGAGTTTCAGTTGTGTGTGGTAAAGAGCGTCGATAGAAATTCACGAGTCCTAAAAACCTTCGAAGTTCTGCCACTGTCGTAGGTCATGGAAAGTCTTTGATGACTTGCACTCTGTCCGCCAATGGTGACAATCCTCGATTAGACACAAGATAACCCAAAAATATTTCCGTCACTCCAAAAGTACACTTTCCAACATTAATGTGAAGGTTATGTTCATCAAGGTGTTGAAAAACTTGCAGCAGATGGATCAGGTGTTCTTCTTCTGATGATGATGCTACCAGTATGTCGTCTAAGAATGAATAGACAAGAGGCAAATCCTGTAAAACACCATGAATGTAACGTTGAAATGTCTGTGCAGCATTGCGTAGTCCAAAGGGCATCTTCACAAATCCAAAGAGACCGAATGAAGTAATAATAGCTCTCTTCAGAATGTCTTCTGGAGCAACATGAATGTGATGGTAAGCTCTAATGAGTTCAACCTTGGAAAAAATGGTTTTGTCAGAAAGTTCGCAGTTAAAATCCTTGAAGTGAGGAATTGGGTAGCGATCGGTACTGTGCTCGATAATCACCACAGGAGTGCCACATTCAATCTTTCTTTGGACTAGATGGAGAGGGTTTGACCAATCGGCAGATACCAAGGTTGATCATCTCCTGGAATTCAAGTTTGGCCTGAGCCAGTTTATCTGGTGGTAGCCATCTTGCTCGTGCATGGAGTGGTGTCCTGTAGTGGTGATTGTATGGTGAACAGTAACTTCAGGAGAACTGAAATTAGGCTTTTCAGCGAGGAGGTTGGGGTATCTCTTCAATAAATCACGATAGTTGTGCTGTGGATCAATCAGAACCACTGAGTTGTGGTTTGTTGTGCTTATGAAACCTGTGCTTGAGACCAGGGTTTGCCCGTCGAGCAACTGCTTTGATTTAATGTCTAACAAGAGACCGAAGTAACTCAAAAAGTCAGTTCCAATAATACGTTGGCGAACATAAGCCAGAAGAAATGGCCATGGAAATCTTCTCCAAAGGCCTAATTCGAGGTTAAGAAGGCGTTCTCCATAAGTGCGTATTATTGAACTGTTTTCTCTTCTGAATGTTTTTGCGTTCTAGTGCAGTTGCAGGTGGAATTGATACAGCTGTCCCAGAATCCACTACAAATCTGAGACTTGTATTTCAATCTGTTATGAACAGGCAGCGAGATAATTCAGCCCCCTAACTTTGTGCCGCGCCAAGTGAAGGTTCTAAAAGTTAAAAGCTTTCCAGTAACGTGTTACTAGATGAGTGTGTAACAAATGAACATAGTGGCGAGCATTTTTTAGCATTTTGCTTGAACTTGCAGTACATAATACCCGCATGTAGAGTGCTTGGATACATGCCGGAGTGACTTGGATCTAGAACGTGATGGCGATCGGGTTCGAAGTTTCTGAATGTAATTTCTTAGCTCAGAAAGTTGCTTTTCAAGGCATGAAAGTCTGTCGTCTAGAGGTGATTGAGCAACTACTTCCGTACTATACATGAACTGACTAGGTGCTGATATCTCTACAATGATTGACCGTGCATAGGTAGAAAGCCGTTGCAAAGATATAGTTTTTCAAAAGTCATCAGTTACTTGTGATCCAGTCAGAGCACGCATCTCACTCTCGCTGTCACACTGACTGTCACTGTCCGTCACTTTTACTGTTATTGTTATTACCATCGACAGGATATTTCAGATTACCTACCAGTTGTAGACCTGAAGATCGCAATTTATTGTCTTTCCCTATAGTGTAGTACAAATTATAATGTATAGTGTACTTATACTAAGGGCGTTTTATCTAACTTTGACCCATGGAGTAAGATAATGCAAATAAAAGCCACATATGTTTCAGTTAATTAAAAGAAATAAAAGCACATAAGTGCAAAAATGTAGGGAGGGCCTACTAGGTGCCGCGCGACTGAAGGTGTTCTTACAGGGCGCGCGCCTAACGTGAGCTTAATAACCACACCTGCCTATATAGTGGACAAGAGCTAGTCTTCTAACAGGCACGTTAGGTATAGTTAGAAACCCTCCACTATAAAACGGCCTTTAAATCCTATATTGTTTGCATGACAGCACAAGAAAACTTAATTATTCAAACTAACAATTTATATTTTAGAAGTGGTTAAAATCTAGAAAGAGTTGCTTGAATAGTGGTTTAAGGAGCTCGCAACGTCTTTTTCTAAATGTTAAAGTTTATCGTTTATTCTCAGTTCCTACCGAGCGGAATGACTCAGATGGTAACGTCTGTGGGAGGTTGCGTTTTCGATCCCCGCACTCTGATATAAGTTTCCTCATGTCACTTAGGCGAATACTCTCCCCCACACATTCATTCCCCTCCCTGTCATATTTTAGGTTTGGTTGATAACGCGGTACGTTCCGGCGACTGCGGACAGATGGCATAGTTGCTTGCGCTCTGGAACCTCTTCTCTGAAATTTTAATCAAAATCGTTATAGCCATTTTCGAAAAGATTTCCATGTAAAGGCAGTTTAGGGTGAAGGAGCTTTCTTCAAAAAATTTGTGTTGCGTCCTTAAAAGGTATTACAGTTAGATACCAACTTTAGTTTTTAACCGACTTTTCGTTTTCGAGTTATGCTGTCCACAGTCACACACACACACACACACACACACACACACACACACACACACACACACACACACACACACACACACAAACGCGCGCGGTCCTTATTCAAAATTGCTTTTTTTTATTCAGGGGCCCTCAAAACACATTTCCGGTGACATATCAATATCGAATTTTTGGGCAGAATACAATACTTCCTCTACTTACTATACGTAGTAGAGAAAGTAAAAATATGGAATCTATTTTCTACTCTTAGACTGAGCATTGCAGCCAGAGAGCCTCTCAAGGGTGATTCTTTACTTCGGATAGAGTAGGTACAGAATTGCTTGTAAACGTAAACAACAAACACACAGTGTAGGGTACCTAAAAAGTAACCTCTCACATGACATTTACTTCAGGGCCCATTAAACTAGGAACATTTCCCTATCTGTGTGTGTATGTATTTACAGCTAATTGTTCCTCACTAATCTTATGTACCTATACAAACTCACTATTCTAATTAACACGTTTGTTTTCATGGCCGTATATTTGATCGTGTAGTCAAATATCTGACAAAGTTCTCCTTAGCATGTTAAATATATAATTTAAATAAAAATTTAGTTTAATTTAAGTACCTGTTTCTCACCATAAGTCCAATCCTTGTTTTCCTGGTATCTTGGAATTGTGGCAAATATAAATATAACATACCATTGATACCGAAATTTAGATTTCCGATCGAATGGGCTTTTGAAAAAGACACGTTTTAATTTAATTGCCGGATGTGAGATTTGCGATAAGTGTTAAGTAATAACATAAATAGATAATAGAGCAGAAAGTGTTGTAAGGTGAGCAAGATATGAGTAAATAATAGTCGTTAAAGTTGTAGGATAAACACATTATTGGTTTGAAATTAACGAGTCATGACGTCATACCACATAGTTTAAATACACGTTCGAAAGTCAGTTCTACAAACCTTAAAAGTCGCGCGATATATCTAATAAAATATAAAGTAAACATCGTTTAATCCTAAAAAGGTAATTATATATTTGAAATTCATAAAAGAACATGTTATAATAGAAAGGGACATTTCTAAATTGCGGGAAAAGGAAATAGCATTTTGGATACGAGGCTTTCTTGGATGACGTCATGACATTCAAATGGAGCGAACGGTCTTCTTAGCGTGGGTAAGAGAGAAAGCGTCGGGTCACTACTCAACCAGAGACCAGTACGGCAGGTCGTGCTGCGCGGATGTGATTCCTCTACATATACAAATATTTTCGGCATAGCTCCCGAAAATATTTAATATAAATAAACAATATATAAAGTTGTTCTTGGGTTGTCCATTACACTTACGCAAACCCGAGATAAAGAGATCTCTTGCAGAACTAGCCGGAGCGAGCTACATCGAAGGGCAACACCACGTCACCAACGACTTCAGCTTCAAATGGCGATCCAATAACTAGGACACATCGACTTATACAGCTCCAAATTGGCATCCCAACGTGTGGCTTCGAAAGAATGGACCAACCCCAAGACGACCGAGCCAGCATCGAACCAGCAGACAAGAAGGTGCCCAGCGTGTCAACATCTGTGAAACGTGTAGTGAACAAGTTTAAGTGCAGTTAAAGTGAAATAGTGAAAATATTGAAAATTTTGGTGAGTAGAAAAACACATGTAAATAGCTTAGAAATGGAAGACAGTGATACAGATTTTCTAGGTTTTGAAAGTCCGGAAATTGAGAAAAGTGTAAGTAGGATGGAAGAATTTAGTCAGAATGTAATTGGTAGCAGAATATGCCAAGAATTAGAAGATCAGAACGTTAGAGAAACACCTAGAGGTAGCTCAGAAATGTTTAGTAATTCAGAAAGGCCAGCGATTATGTCAGGAATAGAGAATATGTTTCAGAAGATAATGGAAAAGATAGATGAAACTAGTAAAGAATTAAGAACAGAGTTAGGAAAGAAATTAGAGAAGGGACAACAGGAATTGGGAATGCAATTGGAAAATCAGAAGAGAGCTTTCGAAACCTTTAGGGAAGAAGTTAGGGAGGAAATTAATAAAGTCAGTAGTGAAGTAAAAGAAAATAGAGAACAGGTTAAGGGAGAATTAGAGACAATAAGGCTAGAAGTAAAGAATTCTGAAAAGAAATTAGGTCAACAAGTGAGTGAAAAATTAGATAAAGAAAGGGAAAAAGTAACATATAGATTAGACAAACAAAGGGAAGAAATTAGAGAAGAGTTACAGGGGTGTAAAGTTAGAATAGAAAGATCTGATGTAGAAAGTGAAAGGCAGGCTAGAAATTTGGAGGATGTTACAGACCAAATAAAAGGAGTAGTAACAGAAATTACTCAGGTAAAAGAGGCCTTAGAAAATTTGAAATTAAATGAAAATGCATGTAATCACAACAATCTTAGTAATGAAGTTGCAAGAAACGAGGCAATACCAGGTGTATCAGCTGACATTTCGATGCAAAATAGGGGTAACAGTAATTCCCATTCTGATCTCGGAAATAGCTCAGGGATAGGTGACAATTCAAATTTACATTGGCCTAACCATGTCTTAAATGAAATGACACCTCCAGTTTTTGAAAATGAAGATTCAGATGATCCTAAAGCCTTTTTAGAAGGGTTACAAGAGTACTTCACGGTGAAACGTATACCAGAGGAGTACAAGATGGTGATAGTAAGAAAATGCCTAAAGGGTAATGCTGCTAATTGGCTAGGCCTTTCTATGGGTAACAATAATGACTACAGGACCTTTAGGAACATCTTTTTAACCAGATATTGGGGAGCTAGTAGGCAGGCTAATATTAGAGTTGAATTAAGCAATGGAAAATTTAATCCTAGATCGGAGGAATCAATGGTCAACTATTTTATGAGAATAGCGAGAAAATCGAAGATGTTGGATCCTCCCTTAGACGAAAAAGATCTAATAAATATAGTTACTCCACATTTTCCGGAAACGCTTCAACACTACCTAATCATAGCCCGACCCGATAGCATTGCAGCTATGATAGAATTATTATCAGCCTTAGAAGTCAATAAGCCAAAACACGCATTTGGAAATAAATATGAAGAAAAAGAAACTGTAAATTCTTTCGGGCAAGGGGCACAGTATTATCAGAATAGAAGTGAGATTAGGGAAAGATATAAAGGACCAGTACCAAGGATGGAATCATTCCGGTGGGAAAATCAAGGTAGATATAACCAGGAAGGGCGTCACCAAAATAGAAATGGTAATCAAAGGGGAAGAAATATAAGGGTGAATTATATGAATACGAATAGATTTGATCGAGGTAGACGGGGACGTTATTTTGGACATAGTAGAAATTCAAATGATGGGTATTGGACAAACGGAGATAATGAGTTTAGACCGAGGTCACCAAGACAGGAAGAAAGGTATTCTAATGGACGAAATTCCCCCGAAAATGCGGAAATGGTTGAGGCCATTAACACGGTCAAAAACATGGTAGGAAGTAACCCCGATTTAATGCAGGAGAACAGAAGTAACAATTTGGGAAATAGTACAGGAGCAATACATAAAAATCAGGGAAACGCCAGACCCGGTCAAACGCGCCTTCAGTGAGAACTGGGTATCCTAGTAATGATTGTGATAAGTACTCGGAAATAAATAGTCCTGGAAGGCAAATGATGATACAAAAGAAAAGAGAATGGAAAAATATAATCGACGAAAACGAAAAAGTAGGAGATCCACCTAAAATCAAAATTGGAGTAAATGGAAAACAGTACAATGCAATTATAGATACGGGATCAAATAGCACAGTATGCTCACAAAATTTTTATGATAATTTACAAAGTAGTGGTTTTAAAGTAATGTCTTTACCAGTTAATGGGATATATTGCTCGCTAGCTGTGGGAAAACGAAAAGAGAGAGTAAAATTTCAAGCAATGATAAATATTGAAATAAATGGGAGAATACTAGGAATTTTATTTCTGATTGTAGGAAGACTTGTGACAGATATTATAATAGGTTGTGATTGTCTTTATGCCTGGGAAGCTGTGGTGAATTTTAAAAACATGATTGTAGAAATGAAAGTTGAAGATGAGACCATTATAGTGCCTTTTGTGGAAGATAGTAGTTCAGAAACTATTGTACGAGAAAAAGAGGAAGAAGAAATCCAAGGGGATACATTCTTTGTAGAATATGTTAAAGTAGGAGCTATGGAATTAACTGAAGTAAATGTCAAAGAGTACAATGTCGATAATAAAGAAAATGTAGAATGGGATAAAAATGATTTCATAGACAATTTGAGGGTTTCTGATGCAACTAGGTACTATGATAGGGAGAGTAGTGAAGACTTAGAAGAATTGTTGAGGGAAAAGGTAACTCAGGCTGATCAACTAAATGAACAACAGAGGGATAAACTGTTTGAAATATTAATCCGAAATAAAGAAGTATTCTCTGAGAAACCTGGTAAATGTAATATTTATACTCATTCGTTTGAGATGATACCCATCAAACCTTTTACACATAAAGCGAGAGCTATCCCTAGTACAATAAGAGAAGAGGTAGATGCAGTTATAAAGTCAATGTTAGAAGATGAGGTTATTGAAATTTCGAATTCAGAATTTGTGAATCCCCTATGTATTGTAAATAAGGCCAATGGAAAGATTAGGGTGACATTAGACGCGAGAAAACTAAATCAACATTGTAAACCTGATAGATTTAGACCAGAAAGTGTAGAGGTAATATTGAACAAATTGCAGAAGGGCAAAATTTTTTCTACTCTAGATCTTACAGCATCTTTTTGGCAGATCCCACTTAGAGAAGATTTAAGAAAATATACAGCGTTTTTACATTCAGGAATATTATATCAGTTTCGAGTTTGCGCCTTTGGTATGAATACCAGTGGTAGTGCACTATTAAGAGCTTTGTATGAAATTTTTGGAGAAACCATAAAGAAATTTGTAGCTCAGTATGTGGATGATTTTGTAATTTTTTCAGAAAATATAGAGGATCATTTAAATCATATCAATTATGTGCTTAGTCAGTTAAAGAAAGCAAACATGACAATAAAGCCAAGTAAAACTGCATTCTTTGTGAAACAGACAGAATTTTTAGGTTATGTTATTTCAAATGAGGGAATCAGGCCTAATCCCGACAGAATTGAAAGCATAAATAAAATACCAGCTCCTAAAAATATAAAACAATTGAGAAGATTTCTTGGTATTCTAAATTATCAGTCAAGATTTATCCTGGAATATGCAACCGTAGTAGCCCCATTAAGACAACTTTTGAGAAAAGATGTAAAATGGCAATGGTCATCAGTAGAACAAGAATCTTTCGAAAAGGTAAAAACGTTGTTTGCAGCGTCAATTTTATTGGAAAAACCTAGGGAGGATCTCCCCTACATAATTTATACAGATGCTTCAGGACTTGGTTATGGTAGTGTCATATTACAAAAAGATGAGGAAGGAAAAGATCACCTCATTGCTGTAGCTTCAAGGGGGCTTTCAAGGACTGAATCACAGGCTTGCACTACAGAAAAAGAAATAGCAGCTATTTACTTTGCACTTGTAAAATTTAAGCAATATGTATATAACAACCCAGTAATAGTTTACACAGATCATGTTAGTTTGGCATTTATGAACTCTTGCAAACTCACAAGCACATGTATTTCTAGATATATACATGAGATCACATCCCATAACATAGAAATCAAACACATAGCAGGAAGTCAAAATATTTTTAGTGATTTGTTATCAAGGATGAAAACCAATTATACAATACCAGATACAATTAGTGACAACAAACATGATGTAACCATACTATATTTGAAAACCTTAGAAGGGACTCAATTAGCTAAAGAATTTCGAAATTTGGAACAATTACAGACAGAGGACGATGAACTTAAGAAATTGAGAGAAAAGGCACAACCAATCACAGAAAATCTAAAAGATAATATAGGTATTTATGAGGAAAAAATCTATAAATTTCATGGAAGAATTGAACCTAAATGGAAAGTAATGATACCTAAAGCTTTACAAGAGAAACTTATACTTGCTTATCACAAAACACTAGCTCATACAGGTAGTGAAAAGCTAATCATGGTAATTAGTGACCATTTTTATATAAAACATTTGGCAAAGAAAGTGAGAAAAATATGTTCAAGCTGTGATTTATGTCAAAGGGCCAAACCATTTAATATCAAATTTGATATAGAACCTCAGACAATCATAAGAGAAGGGAAAAATGTACTAGTTACTGCTGATGCACATGGGGAACTACCAGTAGGACAATTTGGATGTAGATATATGTTTGTTCTTCATGATGTTTTTAGTAAATTTATTAAAATTTATCCTGTTAGGAATATCAGCAGCAAAACATGTGTAGGAAAGATAGTAAAAGATTATGTGCCTAAATATGGCAAGATTCAGGCAATCTTAACAGATAATGCTACAGTTCATCGGAGCAAAATCTTTAAAGAAACCCTAGAAAATCATGAGATAAAGTTATATCATTGTTCCTCATACTTTCCATCAGGGAATCCAACAGAACGTGTCCTCCGAGATATAGGAATTTATTTACGTGTACTTACACATCATAATCACAAGGATTGGGTGAAATATTGTCCATTGATAGAAAAGATTATCAATCACACCATTAATGTAACTACTGGGTTTGCACCAATAAAATTAATGTTAGGAATTGAACCAGAACCAATATTGATCGGGGTACCAAAAACACTGAAAATTAATGACATTCAGTTAAGTGAGGAAGAAAGAGCGAAAATTGCTTTTGAACGAATCAAGAAAAAGGCAGAGAAGCGAAAATTAAAGAAAAAGAGTAGAAAACATAAATGGGAACCTAAGATAGGCGATTGGGTACTAGTTAAAGACCATAAGTTATCAAGTGCATTGCGAGGTAGGAACAAAAGGATGGAATTGTTATATAAAGGTCCTGCAGAAATTATATCAAAATTTGGTTATCATACCTATGAATTAAAAGATGTTAAAAATGAAAAATGTCTGGGAAGATGGCATAAACAACTCCTTCGACCATACAAGAAACCGTGTGGTGCCTTGGAACCTTGATTTAATGTAAAAGAAAAATTGGAAGTGTCATTTGTATATTGGCGCCCAATCAGCTTTGAGATAAAATTTAAATGTTAGCTTACTTGAAAATCATATATTGGTCAGGTACTTACATATTCATGAAAAATGCAGAATGTGAATTGCTATATACTACAAAGAGCTTAAAAATATATTGTATAGAGCTCACAATAACAGCTTCAGAAAGATTGTTAAAATGTTCATCTCCGCATAGAGAGAAAACAGAATATTTAATTTGTAAACATTTGTTAAAATATTTAGATGTATAGATAGTTATCACAGCAAGACAAAGAAAGAACTTGTCTGAAGAGTGTAATGGATTTATATAAATATATGTACAGTTTAGTGCTTAAAGGATCTAGTAAAGATATGTGTTACAATAACAAAAGTAAAAAAAAAAAAAAAAAAAAAAAAATCACAGTGCAAGTGATAGTGAGAGCAAAGTGAGCAAACATGAACTAAAAGAAGGAAGTATAAAGAAAGACTCTTGAAATTTAACCTTTATATAAAAGCTTCACAGAAGAAACCATAACATATTGTAATTAGTATTTAAGGATTAATGTTTAGTCAAGTGTACAATTGTTTGTCATGTTAAAAAGATTAATGAAAAATATGTTAATCACCAATTTCAAAACAGTGTAATTGAAAATTGTATATAATGGGAGTGTTGCCGATTATTCAAAATACAGGAGTAATTTTTAATTTTTCTTTCGGGCAAGACATTTACATTATTTTATTATAAAATAATAAAATAACATAAATGGGGGCATTTGATACCGAAATTTAGATTTCCGATCGAATGGGCTTTTGAAAAAGACACGTTTTAATTTAATTGCCGGATGTGAGATTTGCGATAAGTGTTAAGTAATAACATAAATAGATAATAGAGCAGAAAGTGTTGTAAGGTGAGCAAGATATGAGTAAATAATAGTCGTTAAAGTTGTAGGATAAACACATTATTGGTTTGAAATTAAATAGTCATGACGTCATACCACATAGTTTAAATACACGTTCGAAAGTCAGTTCTACAAACCTTAAAAGTCGCGCGATATATCTAATAAAATATAAAGTAAACATCGTTTAATCCTAAAAAGGTAATTATATATTTGAAATTCATAAAAGAACATGTTATAATAGAAAGGGACATTTCTAAATTGCGGGAAAAGGAAATAGCATTTTGGATACGAGGCTTTCTTGGATGACGTCATGACATTCAAATGGAGCGAACAGTCTTCTTAGCGTGGGTAAGAGAGAAAGCGTCAGGTCACTACTCAACCAGAGACCAGTACGGCAGGTCGTGCTGCGCGGATGTGATTCCTCTACATATACAAATATTTTCGGCATAGCTCCCGAAAATATTTAATATAAATAAACAATATATAAAGTTGTTCTTGGGTTGTCCATTACACTTACGCAAACCCGAGATAAAGAGATCTCTTGCAGAACTAGCCGGAGCGAGCTACATCGAAGGGCAACACCACGTCACCAACGACTTCAGCTTCAAATGGCGATCCAATAACTAGGACACATCGACTTATACAGCTTCACCATCAGGCTTGTAGGTTGTGGTCCAGTGGGTTTGCAGGTTGCTGGCGTTTTGCCAAGACTACACTTTTCATCTTCACAGCTGATTCATTGGTTGGTCAGTGCTTGATGATTAAACATACCATCAGATTTGTAGGTTGTGGTCCAGTGGGTTTGCAGGTTGCTGACGTTTTGCCAAGACTACACTTTTCATCTTCACAGCTGATTCATTGGTTGGTCAGTGCTTGATGATTAAACATACCATCAGGCTTGTAGGCTGTGGTCCAGTGGGTTTGCAGGTTGCTGACGTTTTGCCAAGACTACACTTTTCATCTTCACAGCTGATTCATTGGTTGGTCAGTGCTTGATGATTAAACATACCATCAGGCTTGTAGGCTGTGGTCCAGTGGGTTTGCAGGTTGCTGACGTTTTGCCAAGACTACACTTTTCATCTTCACAGCTGATTCATTGGTTGGTCAGTGCTTCATGATTAAACATACCATCAGGCTTGTAGGCTGTGGTCCAGTGGGTTTGCAGGTTGCTGACGTTTTGCCAAGACTACACTTTTCATCTTCACAGCTGATTCGTTGGTTGGTCAGTGCTTGATGATTAAACATACCATCAGGCTTGTAGGCTGTGGTCCAGTGGGTTTGCAGGTTGCTCACATTTTGCCAAGACTACACTTTTCATCTTCACAGCTGATTCATTGGTTGGTCAGTGCTTGATGATTAAACATACCGTCAGCCTTGTAGGCTGTGGTCCAGTGGGTTTGCAGGTTGCTGACGTTTTGCCAAGACTACACTTTTCATCTTCACAGCTGATTCATTGGTTGGTCAGTGCTTGAATAGGTTTTCCATTGAGGATAAATCCCTTATTATGTGACTGGTGGGCAGGGCCTGTCAAGTATTGTTGTGTTATCAAAATTTAAAAGCAATTTAAAAGAATACTTGTTGAGTAAATTTATATACAGCTTAGAAGAGTTGTAAATTATGTGTAAAATGTACTACTTCTATACTCACTATAAAATTGTACTATTTTGTATCTCTTAAGAAATGATGTTAATATTTGTTTTACACACCCGATATATCCAATATCTTGTACTTGATCTAAGGATGAATAAATTGAATTGAATTGAACTGATTGGTCAGCATCTATTAGCAGGTTGTCCAAAGGATTACTTTTGTTTGTGCGTTCTTGTTTCTTTTGTACTACTGGTATCCAGGTTTTGTTCAGGTGAAGGGCTTCTTCTTTGCGGTTGAAGTTATTTTTATGCTTATGAACTTCTATTGCCTCTTTGTAATTGGGCCAGGTAGCTGACAGACTACAAGACACCCAGATTTTGTCTTCCTCTGTCAGCTGTAACGAATATTTTGTATTCCTAAGAAGTAGTTATAAATTGTATGTAATTGGATATGATTGGCAAGGAACCAATCCTTCCTCTGTGCAGTATTATAATCTGCAGATCTACATATTTAATAGCAACAGACAAATTGTAGTTAAAAGCTATCACAAAGTTGCCCTGCCAGGTGGAGTAACTTTGTGACACCTTTTTTCATCTTGAAAAGCTAGAAGAAAAATTATTGTCACAAACTTAATCTATGAAAGGTTTATTTAAATCATTGTACAAACTCTGGTAAATGTTACATTTCATATAGGAACTTTTGGTCAGTCCTTTTTTTTTTTATTTGTCATTGAGCTGTATACAGCAATAGACAACGTCACAAGAAACATCTTATTACATACAACAAAACCATTATATAATATTTTACAAACATCAGATCAATTACATATAACAGAAACAACTATATAATATTTTGTACTCAAAGTATTCTTGCAAAGAATAGAAAAGTGTTGCCTCAAGCCAATCATACAATTTACATTTGAATGTTGTTATTGGTAGTTGTGTTATTCTTGATGATAACTGATTGTACAACTTTATTCCTAGTTCTTCATAGCTGTTGCCAGATTTAGACAGTCTATGATAGGGTACATTGATAGCATTGTATTTTTTCTAGTATTATATGAATGTCAAACCTATGTTGCTGAGTAGTTATGTTATTTTTTGTCTGCAGTAGTATTTTGTTTACATATAAGTTTATCACAGTCAATAATTTTAAATATTTGTAACCTTTGTTCTCTTCTAGTTGCAGAGTCTGAACTGGTAACACTTAAGATAACATATTTTTATAATTGCAATCTGTTACATTTCTTCCTCTGCACTTGACTTGCATTTTAAACCTGAAATCAAAATGATGATGCTTAGTTAAGAAAAATTGAAGCTATTAACAGTGAAGCAACAAGATTCTAAAGTAAGAACAAATTAGAAACCAAAAACTTCACTTTTCTTAGTAATGTTGCGGTTCCTTTTGCACAAAACTGACCCAGAGTTTCAAGTTGTCTCCAACTCATTCTCAAAGCTATAAGCTATAAGCTTTGAGAACATTCTTACTTTAGAATGATGATGCCTGATTATTACTAATACAATGTGAATGCTTCAATAGCTGCCCACTCATGCCTTTTCCCTTTATAGTTGTCCTATCTGTCTGTTTTCTTCTCTCTGTTTTAATTGTCAGTGAGCTTCAAAGACTTTACAGCACGCTATGAGCAACTTGAGCAAATTATTGGAAAATGACAGAAACACACAGGGTTCGTCAGGTCCATAGCCAGGACTGGACATTAGGTGAAGCTCCAGGTACAGCACGCTATGAGCAACTTGAGACAATTATTGGAAAATGACAGAAACACACAGGGTTCCTCAGGTCCATAGCCAGGACTGGACATTAGGTGAAGCTCCAGGTACAGCACACTATGAGCAACTTGAGCAAATTACTGGAAAATGACAGAAACACCCAGGGTTCCTCAGGTCCATAGCCAGGACTGGACATTAGGTGAAGCTCCAGGTACAGCACGCTATGAGCAACTTGAGACAATTATTGGAAAATGACAGAAACACACAGGGTTCCTCAGGTCCATAGCCAGGACTGGACATTAGGTGAAGCTCCAGGTACAGCACACTATGAGCAACTTGAGCAAATTACTGGAAAATGACAGAAACACCCAGGGTTCCTCAGGTCCATAGCCAGGACTGGACATTAGGTGAAGCTCCAGGTACAGCACGCTATGAGCAACTTGAGCAAATTACTGGAAAATGACAGAAACACACAGGGTTCCTCAGGTCCATAGCCAGGACTGGACATTAGGTGAAGCTCCAGGTACAGCACGCTATGAGCAACTTGAGCAAATTACTGGAAAATGACAGAAACACGCAGGATTCTTCAGGTCCATAGCCAGGACTGGACATTAGGCGAAGGGAGGGTACGGCACGCTATGAGCAACTTGAGCCAATTATTGGAAAATGACAGAAACACACAGGGTTCCTCAGGTCCATAGCCAGGACTGGACATTAGGTGAAGGGAGGGTACAGCACACTATGAGCAACTTGAGCCAATTATTGGAAAATGACAGAAACACACAGGGTTCCTCAGGTCCATAGCCAGGACTGGACATTAGGTGAAGGGAGGGTACAGCACACTGTGAGCAACTTGAGACAATTATTGGAAAATGACAGAAACACACAGGGTTCCTCAGGTCCATAGCCAGGACTGGACATTAGGTGAAGCTCCAGGTACAGCACACTATGAGCAACTTGAGCCAATTATTGGAAAATGACAGAAACACACAGGGTTCCTCAGGTCCATAGCCAGGACTGGACATTAGGTGAAGCTCCAGGTACAGCACACTATGAGCAACTTGAGACAATTATTGGAAAATGACAGAAACACACAGGGTTCCTCAGGTCCATAGCCAGGACTGGACATTAGGTGAAGCTCCAGGTACAGCACGCTATGAGCAACTTGAGACAATTATTGGAAAATGACAGAAACACACAGGGTTCCTCAGGTCCATAGCCAGGACTGGACATTAGGTGAAGGGAGGGTACAGCACACTATGAGCAACTTGAGACAATTATTGGAAAATGACAGAAACACACAGGGTTCCTCAGGTCCATAGCCAGGACTGGACATTAGGTGAAGATCCAGGTACAGCACACTATGAGCAACTTGAGACAATTATTGGAAAATGACAGAAACACACAGGGTTCCTCAGGTCCATAGCCAGGACTGGACATTAGGTGAAGGGAGGGTACAGCACACTATGAGCAACTTGAGACAATTATTGGAAAATGACAGAAACACACAGGGTTCCTCAGGTCCATAGCCAGGACTGGACATTAGGTGAAGATCCAGGTACAGCACACTATGAGCAACTTGAGACAATTATTGGAAAATGACAGAAACACACAGGGTTCCTCAGGTCCAAAGCCAGGACTGGACATTAGGTGAAGCTCCAGGTACAGCACGCTATGAGCAACTTGAGACAATTATTGGAAAATGACAGAAACACACAGGGTTCCTGAGGTCCATAGCCAGGACTGGACATTAGGTGAAGCTCCAGGTACAGCACACTATGAGCAACTTGAGCAAATTATTGGAAAATGACAGAAACACACAGGGTTCCTCAGGTCCATAGCCAGGACTGGACATTAGGTGAAGCTCCAGGTACAGCACGCTATGAGCAACTTGAGACAATTATTGGAAAATGACAGAAACACACAGGGTTCCTGAGGTCCATAGCCAGGACTGGACATTAGGTGAAGCTCCAGGTACAGCACACTATGAGCAACTTGAGACAATTATTGGAAAATGACAGAAACACACAGGGTTCCTCAGGTCCATAGCCAGGACTGGACATTAGGTGAAGATCCAGGTACAGCACAGTATGAGCAACTTGAGACAATTATTGGAAAATGACAGAAACACACAGGGTTCCTCAGGTCCATAGCCAGGACTGGACATTAGGTGAAGCTCCAGGTACAGCACGCTATGAGCAACTTGAGACAATTATTGGAAAATGACAGAAACACACAGGGTTCCTCAGGTCCATAGCCAGGACTGGACATTAGGTGAAGCTCCAGGTACAGCACGCTATGAGCAACTTGAGACAATTATTGGAAAATGACAGAAACACACAGGGTTCCTCAGGTCCATAGCCAGGACTGGACATTAGGTGAAGCTCCAGGTACAGCACACTATGAGCAAATTGAGACAATTATTGGAAAATGACAGAAACACACAGGGTTCCTCAGGTCCATAGCCAGGACTGGACATTAGGTGAAGCTCCAGGTACAGCACACTATGAGCAAATTGAGACAATTATTGGAAAATGACAGAAACACACAGGGTTCCTGAGGTCCATAGCCAGGACTGGACATTAGGTGAAGCTCCAGGTACAGCACACTATGAGCAACTTGAGACAATTATTGGAAAATGACAGAAACACACAGGGTTCCTCAGGTCCATAGCCAGGACTGGACATTAGGTGAAGATCCAGGTACAGCACGCTATGAGCAACTTGAGCAAATTATTGGAAAATGACAGAAACACACAGGGTTCCTCAGGTCCATAGCCAGGACTGGACATTAGGTGAAGCTCCAGGTACAGCACGCTATGAGCAACTTGAGACAATTATTGGAAAATGACAGAAACACACAGGGTTCCTGAGGTCCATAGCCAGGACTGGACATTAGGTGAAGCTCCAGGTACAGCACACTATGAGCAACTTGAGCAAATTATTGGAAAATGACAGAAACACACAGGGTTCCTCAGGTCCATAGCCAGGACTGGACATTAGGTGAAGCTCCAGGTACAGCACGCTATGAGCAACTTGAGACAATTATTGGAAAATGACAGAAACACACAGGGTTCCTGAGGTCCATAGCCAGGACTGGACATTAGGTGAAGCTCCAGGTACAGCACACTATGAGCAACTTGAGACAATTATTGGAAAATGACAGAAACACACAGGGTTCCTCAGGTCCATAGCCAGGACTGGACATTAGGTGAAGCTCCAGGTACAGCACGCTATGAGCAACTTGAGACAATTATTGGAAAATGACAGAAACACACAGGGTTCCTGAGGTCCATAGCCAGGACTGGACATTAGGTGAAGCTCCAGGTACAGCACACTATGAGCAACTTGAGACAATTATTGGAAAATGACAGAAACACACAGGGTTCCTCAGGTCCATAGCCAGGACTGGACATTAGGTGAAGCTCCAGGTACAGCACGCTATGAGCAACTTGAGACAATTATTGGAAAATGACAGAAACACACAGGGTTCCTCAGGTCCATAGCCAGGACTGGACATTAGGTGAAGCTCCAGGTACAGCACGCTATGAGCAACTTGAGACAATTATTGGAAAATGACAGAAACACACAGGGTTCCTCAGGTCCATAGCCAGGACTGGACATTAGGTGAAGCTCCAGGTACAGCACGCTATGAGCAACTTGAGACAATTATTGGAAAATGACAGAAACACACAGGGTTCCTCAGGTCCATAGCCAGGACTGGACATTAGGTGAAGCTCCAGGTACAGCACGCTATGAGCAACTTGAGACAATTATTGGAAAATGACAGAAACACACAGGGTTCCTCAGGTCCATAGCCAGGACTGGACATTAGGTGAAGATCCAGGTACAGCACAGTATGAGCAACTTGAGACAATTATTGGAAAATGACAGAAACACACAGGGTTCCTCAGGTCCATAGCCAGGACTGGACATTAGGTGAAGCTCCAGGTACAGCACGCTATGAGCAACTTGAGACAATTATTGGAAAATGACAGAAACACACAGGGTTCCTCAGGTCCATAGCCAGGACTGGACATTAGGTGAAGCTCCAGGTACAGCACGCTATGAGCAACTTGAGACAATTATTGGAAAATGACAGAAACACACAGGGTTCCTCAGGTCCATAGCCAGGACTGGACATTAGGTGAAGCTCCAGGTACAGCACGCTATGAGCAACTTGAGACAATTATTGGAAAATGACAGAAACACACAGGGTTCCTCAGGTCCATAGCCAGGACTGGACATTAGGTGAAGCTCCAGGTACAGCACGCTATGAGCAACTTGAGACAATTATTGGAAAATGACAGAAACACACAGGGTTCCTCAGGTCCATAGCCAGGACTGGACATTAGGTGAAGCTCCAGGTACAGCACACTATGAGCAAATTGAGACAATTATTGGAAAATGACAGAAACACACAGGGTTCCTCAGGTCCATAGCCAGGACTGGACATTAGGTGAAGCTCCAGGTACAGCACGCTATGAGCAACTTGAGCCAATTATTGGAAAATGACAGAAACACACAGGGTTCCTCAGGTCCATAGCCAGGACTGGACATTAGGTGAAGCTCCAGGTACAGCACGCTATGAGCAACTTGAGACAATTATTGGAAAATGACAGAAACACACAGGGTTCCTCAGGTCCATAGCCAGGACTGGACATTAGGTGAAGATCCAGGTACAGCACAGTATGAGCAACTTGAGACAATTATTGGAAAATGACAGAAACACACAGGGTTCCTCAGGTCCATAGCCAGGACTGGACATTAGGTGAAGCTCCAGGTACAGCACGCTATGAGCAACTTGAGACAATTATTGGAAAATGACAGAAACACACAGGGTTCCTCAGGTCCATAGCCAGGACTGGACATTAGGTGAAGCTCCAGGTACAGCACGCTATGAACAACTTGAGACAATTATTGGAAAATGACAGAAACACACAGGGTTCCTCAGGTCCATAGCCAGGACTGGACATTAGGTGAAGCTCCAGGTACAGCACGCTATGAGCAACTTGAGACAATTATTGGAAAATGACAGAAACACACAGGGTTCCTCAGGTCCATAGCCAGGACTGGACATTAGGTGAAGATCCAGGTACAGCACAGTATGAGCAACTTGAGACAATTATTGGAAAATGACAGAAACACACAGGGTTCCTCAGGTCCATAGCCAGGACTGGACATTAGGTGAAGCTCCAGGTACAGCACGCTATGAGCAACTTGAGACAATTATTGGAAAATGACAGAAACACACAGGGTTCCTCAGGTCCATAGCCAGGACTGGACATTAGGTGAAGCTCCAGGTACAGCACGCTATGAGCAACTTGAGACAATTATTGGAAAATGACAGAAACACACAGGGTTCCTCAGGTCCATAGCCAGGACTGGACATTAGGTGAAGCTCCAGGTACAGCACACTATGAGCAAATTGAGACAATTATTGGAAAATGACAGAAACACACAGGGTTCCTCAGGTCCATAGCCAGGACTGGACATTAGGTGAAGCTCCAGGTACAGCACGCTATGAGCAACTTGAGCCAATTATTGGAAAATGACAGAAACACACAGGGTTCCTCAGGTCCATAGCCAGGACTGGACATTAGGTGAAGCTCCAGGTACAGCACGCTATGAGCAACTTGAGACAATTATTGGAAAATGACAGAAACACACAGGGTTCCTCAGGTCCATAGCCAGGACTGGACATTAGGTGAAGATCCAGGTACAGCACAGTATGAGCAACTTGAGACAATTATTGGAAAATGACAGAAACACACAGGGTTCCTCAGGTCCATAGCCAGGACTGGACATTAGGTGAAGCTCCAGGTACAGCACGCTATGAGCAACTTGAGACAATTATTGGAAAATGACAGAAACACACAGGGTTCCTCAGGTCCATAGCCAGGACTGGACATTAGGTGAAGCTCCAGGTACAGCACGCTATGAACAACTTGAGACAATTATTGGAAAATGACAGAAACACACAGGGTTCCTCAGGTCCATAGCCAGGACTGGACATTAGGTGAAGCTCCAGGTACAGCACGCTATGAGCAACTTGAGACAATTATTGGAAAATGACAGAAACACACAGGGTTCCTCAGGTCCATAGCCAGGACTGGACATTAGGTGAAGATCCAGGTACAGCACAGTATGAGCAACTTGAGACAATTATTGGAAAATGACAGAAACACACAGGGTTCCTCAGGTCCATAGCCAGGACTGGACATTAGGCGAAGCTCCAGGTACAGCACACTATGAGCAACTTGAGACAATTATTGGAAAATGACAGAAACACACAGGGTTCCTCAGGTCCATAGCCAGGACTGGACATTAGGCGAAGCTCCAGGTACAGCACACTATGAGCAACTTGAGACAATTATTGGAAAATGACAGAAACACACAGGGTTCCTCAGGTCCATAGCCAGGACTGGACATTAGGTGAAGGGAGGGTACAGCACACTATGAGCAACTTGAGACAATTATTGGAAAATGACAGAAACACACAGGGTTCCTCAGGTCCATAGCCAGGACTGGACATTAGGTGAAGGGAGAGTACAGCACACTATGAGCAACTTGAGACAACCAAGTAAACCGTAAACCAACGACAGGTGTGGTCCTCCAGACATTCTGGGGGTTGTGAGAGAACGATGTGACCGCCAAAACCTAAAAATATGGTGCTCTCTAAAAAGCGGTTACTATTACTGCTATTGTTCTCTTTATATTGGAGAGCAAGAGGATTAATGACTTCATTGTCAGACAACATTCCAACCAAAACTTCTATACTACTGTAATTTCACACAAAACATATTGTGATACTCCCTTAGTTAAACTCATATTATGTTTGCATTCACATGATTTTTCCTAATCACTCTTGTACCAACTATTGTTAAAATGTCTATTATTTTATTTACTTCAGATACATTTAGATGAAATATGTTTGTAGAAATGGTTTTTTTTACATACAAAAGGAATGTGAGAATACAGTAGACTTAAGCATACTCAAATCTCTTAAGAAATGGTGGCTATGTAATAGTTTTGAAATTCCATTCTCTTTGAGTAGTCAGAATTCCACTTCCTCCTGCCAGGGGAGCATGAGTGTAAGTTTGTGTTTTGATGCTCCCAAACCGCTCACCCCTTCATCAATTGAAGTTCCTGTTTCATTAAAATACAAAATGATTCTGCGGGCTTGTGGGCCGTGGTCTAGTGGTATGACTGTAGTACTCTGCTAGTCTCGGCAACGGCTGATACGGAGCCGTTTGGTTTCACAGGTTGTATACACTTAGCATATGTGGGTGTATGACGGTTGGTCTGGTCTTTGTTTATTGGCTGCTGTGTGTGTGATGGGTTAAAGTGAGGACTGCTTCCATTGTCTATGATTGTTGTCAATGAGCTGGCATTTACTGTGGCTGAAGCTGTTGTGATGCTCTTGAATTTGTCTGGTCAGGTTTTTTGCGTGCTTTGTATGATGCTGCATGCGAAACTTTATTTAAGTGCTTTGTTTCTTCCTCCCTATTGAAGTTATCTTTATTTGAAAATCTCTATGGCTTCATGACTTAACCAGGTGTAATAATGAACTGTGGAAGACAGGATAGCTGTGTCTGAATACTGTATAATGTGTGCCCCTGGCCCTAGTAATGCATGTTCTGCAACTGCAGACTTTTCTGTTTGTCCCAAATGTGAGCATCTCTTGTGCTCTGTAATGCGTCTGTTTACCCTACGTTGTGTGGTTCCTATATAGACAGAGTCACACGAGCGTGGAATTCTGTGAACACCTGCAGAAGAGAGTGATTCTCTTGGATCTTTTGGTGAATGTAGCATGTTGTGTGGGTTTGTAGATGGCGTGGATGTCGTGTTTTCTGAGAACATTCCCAATGTGATCAGTAATACCAGAAGGAAGCCCTGTTCTACACCAAACAACATGAAGCACCTAGAGTGGCCTTTACCTCAAGTGGAGGAACTCATACCTGGATGTGATGGTGAAGTTTGATTGGTACGTTTGAAGACATCAGCTGGAATACTTCTGCAACCAGTTCAACGACTCTATCCTTTGGAGGACATTGTAGGAGAAGAAATTGCTGTAAACGAACAGCCAGTGAAGGATGCTCAAGAGAGGGCTGAGAGAGTGGAAGAACAAAAACAAAACACAGACTTCCCAAAGCTAACAGCCCAAGGATAAAGTATAAAAATTCAAAAAAGATTACATTTGTGGAATGTGTAACCTTACCACTATGAATTGTATCTGTTATATTTATCGTCAATTAATGTAAATGTTAAGGTGCAATTATGCATAAAATAGGTTAAGTTAAAGTATTGCCTTCTGTTAACTTAAGGTGGGAGAAAGTTATAATTGCATTTGAAATGATAACTAGTGAGTTTTGTATTAGTAATTGACTGCATTGCTTTTTGTTTATACAGAAGAAGAGAAAGTTTGTTCAGAAGTGTTCGTTAATAAATGCTCTTATATTTATATATTTACTTATAAATAAGGCCTATTTACAACATTCATAATAAGTATAACATCATGTTTGAGAGATAGAATAGGAACAGAAAAATTCAATGCCACAGCCAGGATTTGAACCATAGACCTTCTGCTTCATGTATGGCTACTTTAACTGTTCAGCCACCATAGCAACTTGGCAGTAGGACATTAAATTCTTCAACTGATTTGTATTTTTCCCGATAGACCACAAAGGGAATCTCACATCAGAGATAAATACCCTAAGGGCGAGTTTTAAGCACACAATTGAAAATCATTGCTAGTTGACCGAAGTGAATGCAATGGATGTCAAAGACACTTGCAAGTGGTGTAAAGAGTTTGCAGAAGCAGGAGGCCACTAAGTTTCCATCAGGTAAATACAATGGTTCAATAAATTGTGCTTGTAGATTGGTAAATCACTCAATATGCACTGCATTGTTATTTATGAGACTTTTTGAAGCGCTATTCACAGGACCTAGGTTGAACTGTTGAAACCTTGGCTTTCCTGAGACCAAACAACAATCACATTCTGATTCACCTAAGCTGTGAAGATTCATGTCAGTAAAGACATGCCAACTATGTTTTGGGATCAACTTCATGGCTCCTGGAACAACAATAAACGGTGACAAGTATTTGACAGGCAATTCAGAATCAAAGAAGAGGAATGTCAAGAAAGCACATAAGTCTTCTCCATGACAATGCTCACTCCCACAGCTCCAGTTGCACTGGATCTTCTACAGAAGTTTGGATAGTACATCGCCCCTACAGCTCAATTTGTCCCTCTGGGACCTAACAAGGCTGAGTGAACCCCATGCCAGACCTCCCAATGTGGGAAAAATCCAGGGATCGAACCCAGCTCCTCCACACTAGAGGCAAGCTTGCTACCACTGCACTACTAAGGCAGTCATAAAGGATTTCTTATTTTCATAAATATTTTTGGTGAATCCATAATAGCACACAGTTAGTGTAACTTTCATCATTTGGCACACATCTTTAGACATTTGCAAAAATCTCCTTTGTGAGCAGAGTCCATTAAGCCATGTAAAAGTTAATTGCATTAAAAAGTATTACATATAAAATTCTTATTTATTTTATAAACATTTGTATTAAAATGATAAATGAGCTCACAAAACAGGAAATTCAAGATTCTCCTTCCTCGCCTGTTGTAGCCATACCTTCCTTCAGCAGGTCTATTTCCTCTTCAAGAATTTCAACTTCTAATTCAAGCGCTTCTGCATCTAATTTGTGTCGATTCAAACACTCAGTAAACTGTTTGCAGTATTCTCTCAGATGTTCTTGGTCTGTGTTTAACTGATCTGCTGTCTGCATATAACTATTATATTCACTCTGCAAACAAGAGTAATACATTATAATGAAAACTAAGTCAGTTTGAAACACAAAACATCGCTTACATATAATTAAACTTGACCAATTTCAAGAGCCCAACTTGCTCCAATCATCAGAATTAAACAACTGGTTCTTGTTGATAATGTTTGATGTATGGTTGGTTGAGATGATGTCTAGCGGTGAGCCAATAAACTTCCATAAAGAGTTTTTCAGAGGTAGAACTGGAACTTAAAAGTTCAATGCCACAACTGGGATTTGAACCACAGACCTTCCGCTCACCGGCCGGCTGCTCTACCACTGAGCTATTGTGACAAGCTGCCAGAATGGCATTAAATTCTCAAACCAGTTCATCTCTGATTTGAGACTGCCTTTGTGGTTTACCCGGAGAAATACAAACTGGTTTGAGAATTTAATGCCATTCTGGCAGTTTGTCACAATAGCTCAGTGGTAGAGCAGCCGCCCGGTAAGCACAAGGTCTGTGGTTCAAATCCCAGTTGTGGCATTGAATTTTCAAGTTCCAGTTCTACCTCTCAAACTTTGCCCACACACGGCTTGTGTCTTTAAAAACACCAACAATAAGTTTATTGGCATAAATAAATAATAATTTCCATAAAGGGTTTAGCGGAGGCAAATCAAAGTTTATTACGCGGAGCTTGTTTTTTATTATATGAATTTTTTCCCAAGTGGCCAACTCTGCAGCGTGTTTTGTAGCTTTGATTTGCCTCCACAAAACTCTTTATGGAAATTTATTGGCTCACCGCTAGACGTCATCTCAACCAACCATGCATCAAACAATATCAACAAGGACCAGTTGTTTAATTCTGATGATGGGAGCAAGTTGGGCTCTTGAAACTGGTCTCAGTTTTCATTATAATTTAAATTCACATCACTGTCACTAGCTTATAAAAAGATATGTAAGAGTATTACAGTTAATCTTTCAGTTCTAATGCACACTCAAAGCTATACAAGTGAGGAGAGACCTAACCTAACCTATTTGCTCCACTCAGTAAAACAGAATATGACTGAGAATAAAGACATAGAAATGTGGCTGAATGACTTCTCTTACTGGTGTCTAGGGGATATGTGAATAGTGACCACAAGGTACCCAAGCTGAGCAGAACATTACTTCCACTTACTGGTGTCTAGGGGATATGTGGATGGTGACCACAAGGTACACAAGCTGAGCAGAACATTACGTCCACTTACTGGTGTCTAGGGGATATGTGGATAGTGACCACAAGGTACCCAAGCTGAGCAGAACATTACTTCCACTTACTGGTGTCTAGGGAATATGTGGATAGCACCACAAGGTGCCCAAGCTGAGCAGAACATTACTTCCACTTACTGGTGTCTAGGGAATATGTGGATAGCACCACAAGGTGCCCAAGCTGAGCAGAACATTACTTCCACTTACTGGTGTCTAGGGGATATGTGAATAGCACCACAAGGTGCGCAAGCTGAGCAGAACATTACTTCCACTTACTGGTGTCTAGGGGATATGTGGATAGTGACCACAAGGTACCCAAGCTGAGCAGAACATTACCTCCACTTACTGGTGTCTAGGGGATATGTGGATAGTGACCACAAGGTACCCAAGCTGAGCAGAATATTACTTCCACTTACTGGTGTCTAGGGGATATGTGGATAGTGAACACAAGGTACCCATGCTGAGCAGAACATTACTTCCACTTACTGGTGTCTAGGGGATATGTGGATAGTGACCACAAGGTACCCAAGCTGAGCAGAACATTACTTCCACTTACTGGTGTCTAGGGGATATGTGGATAGTGACCACAAGGTACCCAAGCTGAGTAGAACATTACTTCCAGTTACTGGTGTCTAGGGAACATGTGGATAGTGATCACAAGGTACCCAAGCTGAGCAGAACATTACTTCCACTTACTGGTGTCTAGGGGATATGTGGATAGTGACCACAAGGTACACAAGCTGAGCAGAACATTACTTCCACTTACTGGTGTCTAGGGGATATGTGGATAGTGACCACAAGGTACACAAGCTGAGCAGAACATTACTTCCACTTACTGGTGTCTAGGGGATATGTGGATAGTGACCACAAGGTACCCAAGCTGAGCAGAACATTACTTCCACTTACTGGTGTCTAGGGGATATGTGGATAGTGACCACAAGGTACCCAAGCTGAGCAGAACATTACTTTCACTTACTAGTGTCTAGGGGACAGGTGGATAGAGAACACAAGGTACCCAAGCTGAGCAGAACATTACTTGGTTGCAAAATGGTTGGCCTAATGAGCAGAGACATAGAAACGGTCACTCAATCTCACTGATCTTAAACAGAAGCACGACTACAAACAACCAGAGTGAGAGGGAAGATAGAAATACTAGGAGCACCCATGACAGGGGAAGAGGGGCACACCATTTCCCACGACCACACAATCATGGCGAAAGGATGGAGAACACAAGACAGCGGTACCACGACACGATGCCAAGGGGTGAATCCAGATACTAAACACATACGTATGATCGTGGAAGATCAGGAGACCGTACCCATCAAGTGAATCACATACGATTCTGTAGAGAATACTTGAACAGCCAAAGGTCGTCATACAATGGGGGTTCACACCAAAGGGACACTGGCAACATAAGACAGCGGGAAGTAGATGGAAATGTGGCAAATAGGGTGGATGCAGCACAGGATACAGAAACAACAATCACCACCAACACCCAGGAAAATTACCACGACTAAGTTCGCCCCAATCGAGTTGATGACCAAGACAAAACCTAAGCAATTGACATCAACACCATGATGGCTGCCCAAAGGGAATTAACAGAAAAGGAAAAATGTCAATTGGCATTCAGGAGATTGCAGCAAAAAGCAGAAAAAGGGCAAAATAAAGTGAAAAGGTACATTAGGAAATGGTCCCCACAAATTGGAGAAAAGGTTCTCCTAAGTAGGCACAAAGCATCCAAGGCATCTGAAAAAAGATCTGGGAAAATGGAACTACTGTACACTGGACTGCTGGTCATAACAAAACAGCTGGGCAACCATACATATGAGCTACAGAACTCAAATGGCAAGTTGGTAGGAAGATACCATAAAAACAAATTAAAACCATATAAAGAAAGGACCAAATATTCTTTGCCAACAAACATGTGAGGCAGGAGCATTAGAAATGAGGAAAAACAATAAGGTTTAATAGTAATTATTATTTATTTATGCTAACAAACTTACTTTTGGTGTTTTTAAACACATAAGTTCCAGTTCTACCTCTCAAGCTTTAATAGGTTTCTTATAGAAAATTATATACAGGTTGGAAGCTACAACAGGAAAGGAAATCAACATAGTCATTGGCTATAATGACCACCGAGAGCATTGTCAACAAAGACAGATGAGAATACTGATTGTCATAAAAGAAATTAATTATAGCGACGAAGAAAATGTGTTTTTGACATAAGGGTGTCAAGGACAAAAATAAGGAATCAATTTTATTGTGGTGACAAAGGGAAAATATTTTTGACATAAGAGTGTCAAGGGTGGATTAAGAAGAAAAAATAATATAGTTGCAGAATAATTATAAATATAGAAGTTTTCTCTTATAGAGAAAAGAGACAAAGAGATTAGTAAAGAGAGAAAAGCCATAGTCAGAGAAGCAATGCCCATAGATTAAGATGGATATGGCCAATGCTGGGCTTAAAGAAATGTCAACGAACAAAACAATAGTGAATAAGAACACAATGTCATAATAGTATCATTAGTAACATCAGAGTTTAAGAATGGAATCAACGACCTGCCTACACATAATAAGTTTGCAAGACAAAGAAGGCAAAGAACTGAATAAAATTGCCATAAGTATGATCATAATTATTAGTTCAAGATTTGTATCCTGTTTCTCAATCCTCATAACAAAGAACATAAGTCAAAGGGCACACAATAAACCATGATACGCTTAAATAATATTTGTATCAATGTCAAAGGTAAAAGCTTAGGAATGTTATTATTTATTTATGCCAACAAACTTACTGTTGGTGTTTTTAAACACACAAGCCGTGTGTGGGCAAAGTTTAAGAGGTAGAACTGGAACTTAAAAATTCAATGCCAAAACTGGGATTTGAACCACAGACCTTCCGCTTACCGGGCGGACGCTCTAACCACTGAGCTATTGTGACAAACTGCCAGAATGGCATTAAATTGTCAAGCCAGTTCGTATTTCTCCTGGTAAACCACAAAGGCAGTCTCACATTAGAGACAATTACCCCCATGGTGACTTACTATTGCAAGTACTTTATATCCCAGGATTAAATAACCTTCACGTGGTAATTATTATTTATTTATGCCAACAAACTTACTGTAAGTCACCATGGGGGTAATTGTCTCTAATGTGAGACTGCCTTTGTGGTTTACCAGGAGAAATACGAACTGGTTTGAGAATTTAATGCCGTTCTGGCAGTTTGTCACAATAGCTCAGTGGTTAGAGCGTCCGCCCGGTAAGCGGAAGGTCTGTGGTTCAAATCCCAGTTGTGGCATTGAATTTTTAAGTTCCAGTTCTACCTCTTAAACTTAGGAATGTTCTTGGTGTTGTGTAATAACTAAATATGTTGACAAACACACACGCACAGATACACAGACACCACACACGTACACGGGCACAGACTCACGTGCACACACACACAGACACACGTGCATGCATGCACACATGCTCACACACATACACACACAGACACACGTGCACACATACACCCGCACACATGCTCACGTGCGCACACACACGGGCACAGACACACGTGCACACACGCGCGCACACACACACAGACACACGTGCACACACACACAGACACACGTGCACACATACATCCGCACACATGCTCACGTGCGCGCACACACACACACAGACACATGTGCAAAAAAAATTTTTTGTTGTTTAACGACGCTGTCGATTGCCAGGATCACATCAGCGTCGCTGGTGTGCCGGAATATTGTCCCGCAGGAGTTCTTTTGCATGCCAGTAAATCTACTGACATGGAGCTGTCGTTTTTAAGCACACTTAAAAACCATCGGCCTGGGCCGGGTTTGAACCCGCGACCTTGGGATCAGCAAGCCAGCGTCTAACCAACTGAGCCACCCAGACCGACGACACACGTGCACACACACACAGACACACGTGCACACACACACACACGTGCACACACACATGCACACATGCTCACGTGCGCACACACACACACACACACACGTGCGCACACATGCGCACACATGCACACATGCTCACGTGCGCGCACACACAGACACACGTGCACACACACCCGCACACATGCTTACGTGCACACACACACATACACACCCGCACACATGCTCATGTGTGCGCACACACACATGCACACATGCTCACGTGCGCACACACACACACGTGCACACACATGCGCACACATGCTCACGTGTGCACACACACACAGACACACGTGCACACACACCCGCACACATGCTTACGTGCACACACACACATACACACCCGCACACATGCACACATGCTCACGTGCGCGCACACACACAGACACACGTGCACACACACCCGCACACATGCTTACGTGCACACACATACACACCCGCACACATGCTCATGTGTGCGCACACACACAGACACACATGCTCACGTGCGCACACACACACACAGACACAGCACACAGCACTCTTCCCTCACATATGTTTCCTGAACCATAAGCAGTTTGTAACTTCCTGTAAGTGCTATTCCTAATTAGACATTCTGTCTTTAAAAATGAAACTTTCAAAACAACATTCTACTGGGAGGTAACAAGCATTACCACAAAATGAGATTAATCTAAATTCTCCTCTATGCAACAAAGAAGAAGAAGAAGAGATGACTGAAAATCTACAAACCTGTGAAGTTGGATCCACTACAGAGAAATGTTGGAGAGCAAGTGTGTGCTAATGGCTTCATTGCCAAAGCCCAGCATTTGATAATAATAACAACATCAACAAAATGAGATTATGTCTGTAAATATATTATATCGACCATCACACACCATGTGTTGGGGCTCCAGAAACTATGTATGTTATTTAATCCACAAGGATAATTAAAACAACAATTAAAAGCAGAAACAATGCTTCCATGCAATACATAGTCCTGATTTCCAGCCTCATTTGGCATGCTTATCGCCAAAGCTAATGCATCTGCCCCCTAAACTGAACCAAGCCCTCTTATTTATCTTCCTGAACTTTTTCGTTAACCTTAAAATAACATGAAAGTGATAAATTTAAAATTAAATTAAATTCACACAGATAAGAGGAGGAAATGCAGTTCTGCACACTGGGAAATTTGAGTAATGATTCCCATAAAAGGGAATTCAGTCTGTCCATAGTACACTTTAGCCCAGAAGGAGAATGATGAAACAATTCCTTTGCAGTGTGGTAGGAATTCTTTGTCCAAATGAATTAATGAGAGTATGTACATCAATATTTGATATGTCAAGTTGTGTCCACATATCTGTCAATTTCCTAGATAATATAATATAATATCAACCTGTATCCCGAGGCTATTCAAATCTTAGAAAACATGCCTAAGGTCGATCATAACCCCTTACATTTGATAACAACAGGCAGTTGTTAGGCAGGTAACTAAGATAAACCCAATGAGGACTATTGATATAGATGATGTGTAAGACGGACATATATTTGCATAATTATAACGAGATATTATCGACATCCAATATCACTGGATTGTATTGCTCAAAGACATTTAGTAAAATATTGTGCGTTGATATTTGTCATAAATATTCTACAATATTTACGAGGGAAGTGTGAATTTCACTTGAACAAAAGTCATGAAGATCTTGACTTGAATAGTTTCAGGATCTCATCACATCAATATTTGTAAAAGAGTGAAGATAATTTGTTGTTTTTATAACTTCATCGTAATAAAGCTAAACTGGTGGAAAACTGAATATTTATCGAAAATATATTAATAATTGCCATCATATATCCGCTGACCCATGAATGCCATGAAGATAAGAATTTCATTGCTAGAGCAACCAAAATAAAAAATCTGATGTGTTATACTCACATGACTTTCTCTACTCTTGTACGAACCATTCTTACAAACTCTTATTCCTATATCTTCTTCATGTTAGTTGAGATAAACGTTTGTACAAATTATCTTATTGCTTATTTCCTTGTAGGTACAAGGGGAATATTAGAATACAGAGTCTTTGTGTGATAGTCAAATCTTTTAAAGCTTTGAGATTCCGTTCTCTTTGCACGCTTAACATATAAAAAAATGAACAATGATGTTCCATTTAACCAAAGTTTCAAGTTTTCCGAAGCTGATACAAATAACAAAGAATATCTCTGAAATGGTTCACTCTACAAAAAATTTATTCAGACATAAATTGTGTGTTTTAGGGAGATCTACACATTATGTACAGTAAGATTTGATCTATCTCTTACAGTTTACGAATTATTAAAAAGTCATCCAGAGTAAACAAGACTACATAGGCTACAGCCAGAAATTTCGTACTATACATTTAATTTTTCATACAAAAATCTCAAACATATGGCATTTTGATTAAAATCGTTAGAGCCATTCTCAAAAAAATTAAAATTTTGGAAAAAATGTCCATGTAAAGGGTAGTTTAGGGTGGGGCTATTTTCTTCAAAATCTTTGTGTGGCATCCTTGAAAGACATTGAACTTATATATCAACTTTGGCTCTTAAGCGACTTTTCGTTTTTGACTTATGCTGTCCACAGACTGACACACACACAGACAGACGGACGGACGGACGGACGGACAGACAGTCAGAGAGAGACAGACACAGACGGACGGACGGACGGACGGACAGACAGACAGTCAGAGAGAG